>JAFBJT010108642.1:0-22745 GCA_016785325.1 Chascanopsetta lugubris
GGGGGACCTGCTCTGATGCAGCTTTACAGAATATAGATTTGTGTTTCTGAAGGACACATCACATTGTTAATAAAACATATATAGCAGTAAGGCCAAGTCCGCCATTAAAAGAGATTGTGAGCTCAAAGGCACCGTGTTCAGCTCCCTCAGGGAGGGGGAGTGGTTTCATCTGCCATCGGTCGTTTTGGCACATTCTCTGGGAAGAAGGTTGCAGAAGATTTCATGGAATCTAGAAGGTTGGACTATTCTACCAAGACATCCCATGGCATGACAACCCTGATGCCTCCTTCTAATTCATATAGAATATAAACATGGAGAGTGTGAAAATGACCCCCTCCTCCCATCCTCTAGAAAATAAATGTGTCGATCTATATAAACTCTGAAGCTGTTTTGGTCCTCCTATATCAAAATGTACAAAACATTACAGCTCTTCATTAAAGTTTAGGAAAGAAAAATAAGAGATTGTTTGTCACAGAAACAATCTGATTAGTTGTAGAAGGAGAGAGAGAACAATGAAGAACAGAGAAGAACAAAGAACAGAGAAGAACAGAGCAGACTCCTCTTTTAGACTGTTTGAAGGCCTTGGTCTGTTCTGTCGTTGTCTATTTTAATCTGCAGACGTCACATGGGAAAAACCTCGGAGGCGACCAAACCAGTAAAGGTCTAAACTCATTTTTTAAATGTTGAACTTCCCAAAAACACGAGGCTTCATGTCTGAGGGTTTTTCCCAGACGGCGCGTGAACAGCTGTTTTCTGCTGATCAGGGAGAGGAGGCAGGTGGGGGGCGGGGCTTAGAAATAGGGGACGGCTGTAAGTTTGTACCACTTGACCGTCTCCTTGCTGAGATCAAAGTCTTTGAGTCTGAGCGTGATGCCGCCCAGGAAGTAGTTTTCACGCAGTGACTCAGCACTGAGCACGCTCAGCTGCAGCTCCCGCAGGCCCAGGGTCTCCTTACTGTATCCACTGTACACCAGCTGAGGAGGAAGAGGAGGAAGAGGTGAGCTGGAGGTACAGAACCGCAACGACACGCCCTCCTCTCAGTCTAAGCAGAGTCGGATGAAGAAATTCTGATTCTCTCACCATCTCATTGAAGGTGGGGTTCCTGGTTTTCCTGGAGATCTTGGTCTTACGTTTGGACGTCTTGTGTGGATCTGGGAGCAGGTAGGTCTTCACATATGGATTTGGATCCGTCCCGTCTTCAGAAACCTGGAGAGCACAAACAGGGTTGATCATCTGACAGAAGATAAACAAACAGAACCAGAAGTCAATCAAAGTATTGATGTGTTCACCAGGTCCCTGATGTGCATGACCATGATGAAGAGGGTGCTGTTCCTGTAGGAGATCGAGAGCTTCACTTCCCCTTCCACCCGACCAGAAGTCGGACTCAGCGGAGGCTCTGAAGGGGCAAATACAAATACACACATTACACTACATGTATTTTTAACTGGCTTCTAACTCTGAGTGGATGATATGTTCTTTTTTTATCTCTTGGTAGTAGGTACCAGTACTCTTAGGTTCTAGTGCTGTATGTTAGGTAGTAGTACTGTTAGGAAGTGGTGCGGTTACTGGTGCTGTATGTTGGGTACTGACCTGCTGCTTTGGCCGTAGTGTCTAACCCCTCGGTCTTGTCGTCTCGTGCGATGGGATGGAAGAAGGTGTAGATGAGGTCACACTGGAAACAGAGAACATCTCTTTACATGTTCCAACATCTGCTTTACTCAGTACTGCTAAGTGTGTAGTTGCACTCTGACCAGTTTGATTGTTAGACCTTATAGTTCAGGGGTGTCTGTGTGATAGTGAGGTGTAGGTGTAGGTGCGAGGGTTCAGGTCACCTGGGTGACCTCTGTGGAGCTCCTCATCAGGTTGTGGACATAGTTGTTGAGCTCCAGCTTCCTCTTGGCTGCCACGTCTTTGATGTGAGTGCGACCGAGAACCATCTTGTTTGGGAAACTGGAGACGGAGAGAGACGGAGAAGGTTTGATATCACAAAAAGTCAGATCTTTGAATGTGAGGTCAGATTCTAACAGAACGTCTCCAGTGATGAGGTTTGATGAGTTGATGCTGACTCAGCTTCTTTATCGGGATGTCACTGTTGAGTATTGATATTACCACAACACAGATGAACAGTCTGTTTCAGTTTTATTTACTTTGTACATTGACAGGACAGTGAAGATAAGATGAACCTGTGAAGATGAACTGACAAAGTATAATCAGATTTTATATTGGTGTCCTCCTTCTCTCAAGGTGAATCCTTTCAAATATGTCCTCGTCCTGACTTTGTAAAACTGCTTTTGAAAAATGACTGAAGTTTCTCCTTTGAGTTGAGCTTTAGAAAACTCGGAATTATTGTAAATTGATATACTCATGCTGTGGAAAGCTAGTTCAAAGTATCAAAGCTCAACTTAGAACAATGCTGCCTTGTTTTTGGTAAAGAGAGATTCCGCAACCTCTCAGAGGGTCTTCAAAGAATAAACATCTTTACAGAGTCATTCTGAGGGTCAGAGTTACTCTGCAGCACATTGAATTGATAGAAAACTACTGGCCGTCTTGTTTATCTCAAATAAGAAATAAGAAAAAAGTAAAGCATCGTTTGCAGATAATGAAGACTCTACTGTATCTCTACATTTGCTCATGGTGGGAACTGTCCCATCTTTCAAAAGTAAAAACCAGGAATCAACTTTGAACTCCTCAAGGTGAAGGAGAACATGAAAACAGGTGGAGTAAGTTTATTAAAAGTTCAACACAAACTCACTGAGGTGAAGTTGACAACATTCCAAAGGCAAAATGTGATCTATAGATTTAGAGGAGAATTCTATCATAGGACCTCCAGAGTGAGGGCTAACCTAAGCCATCAAAGGAACTTGAGTTGTGATCCTCTGATGGAGTCAAACACAAGGCAGATTTTATGCTGGCTTAACAAACGGCTACTTTGTTTGGAGAACTTTCTGAGATGGACGTAGCAGAAGTTTCAGAGGCAGACTTTGTACGCAAGAATTTTAAAATCATGAGGGAATTGGGGAGCGGGGCTTTTGGGGAAGTGTACAAAGGCTTTGCCAGAGACACCAGAGAGATCGTCGCTCTGAAAATCATGAGGAAAAAACATGTGAAGTATTGTCAGAACGAGGTGAAGGCTGAGGAGCTGCTCAGGCAGATAGACCACCACGAGAACTTTGTCAGGCTCAACAGACATTTCATCACTGACAGGAACCTGATCCTGGAGTTTGAGCTGCTGGAGATGAATCTGGATGAGTACATGTTCGGGGCCAGGAAACCGCTGAGTCTGTTAAAGATCCAACAGATCACGCAACAGCTGCTGATGGCTCTGAACCACCTGAAGAGCATCGGTCTGGTTCATGGAGACATCAAACCAGACAACATCATGGTGGCTGATCACAAACACAGCACCTTAAGAGTCAAACTCATTGACTTTGGTCTGGCCTTTCAGGTTGGTAACATGCCCCCTGGCCACGCCCGACAGGCTTTGGACTACAGGGCACCTGAGGTCATCCTGGGCCTCCCTCTGAACGAGGCTCTGGACATGTGGTCTCTGGGCTGTGTGGTAGCTTTCATGTACCTGGGCTCAGACTTGTATTCAGCCAGGGACGAGTTTGACAGGGTGAGGGTGATGGTGCAGATGCAGGGTCAGCCCGACAACAAACTGTTGACCTCGGCGATCTACACCCCAAAGTTCTTCACCTACAACGAGCAGTCCTGTTCATGGCAAATACGGGAGGACTGCGGCTGGAGCCCACCGGTCAACGATGCCGCAGGAAACATGGCCTGTCTGGACGACATCGTCACAGCTCGACCAAACACCTCCGACAACGAGGACACCAAAGCCTTCGTCAACCTTTTCAAAGAGATGCTGGAGGTGGACCCGGGGAAGAGGGTCACCTCAATCGATGCTCTTCTGCATCCGTTTTTAAAAGTCAAACATTTCCCCAGTGACTCTGCAACAGGCGAGTGGTGCAGGTCACAGCCGATCAACGGGACCACCAACACCACCTTCGATTATTCAGCTGCAGGGAATGAAGAAAGTTCTTCATCTACAGGTAAAGAATCCATAGTGAAGAAAGCAGAGCAGAGGGACGTGTCCAAACCACACGTGAAAGCGTCCAACACCACACTAGGTGTCTCCAATCCAGGCCCTGAGCAACCTGCTGCTGGTGAAAGTAAAGACTCCAGACTGAGGAGAGCACAGAGGAAACCAGAGCAGAAAGACATGTCCAAACAACATGTGAACAGAGCTAAAGTGGACGACCCACTTCCTGAACAAGCTCCAGTTCCTTGCATGAAAGAGGAACCAGGACTGAGGGCAACAGGACCAAGGAGACCAGAGCGGAGGCTGAGGCCCCTGATCCATGTGAACGGAGCCTCCAGCTCCAGGGTGGATGCTTTCATCAGGCTCCATTCGAGAAGTGCTGTCTGCATCGCTGATGACTCCAGAGTGAGGAAGATGCCAAAGAGACGAGAGCACAAGGTCAAGTCCAATATACACGTGAACGGAGCATCCAGCAGTAAAGTGGACCTCTCACTTTCAGTTCCTGAAAACACTGCTGCTCGCACCAAAGACCGATCCAGACCAAGGAGAGCTCACAAGAAACCAGAGCTGAAGGACCAGTCCACAACAGTTCAGGAGAACACAGACACCGGCACCAGAGGCAAACCAAGACCCAAGAAGACTCCAAGGAAACCAGAGCGCAAGGAGAAGTCCACTAGAGTTCACAAAGACACCGGCGCTGGCAACAAAGATGAATCCAGATCAAAGAAAACACCCAGGAAACCACATCCAAAGGAAAAGTCCACAACAGTTCAAAGAGATGCTGCTGCTTATATCAAAGACGAGTCGATATCAAAGAAAACACGAAAGGAACCAAAGCAGAAGGAAAAGTCCTCATCACTTCATAAAGATGCTTCCAATGGAACCATAGATGAATCCAGATCAAAGAAAACACCGACGAAATCTCATCAAAAGGAAAAGTCCACAGCGGTCCACGACGAACCTGCTGCTGGCATCAAAGAGGAATCCAGATCAAAGAAAACACAAAAAGAACCAAAGACAAAGTCCACAACGGTTCATAAAGAACCTGATGGTGGAACCAAAGATGAGACCAGATCAAAGAAAAAACACAAGGAACCAAAAACAAGGGAAAGATCCAGAACAGCTCATAATAGAAAAGATTCAATTTTAAAGAAAACACAAAAGTCCAACGTACATAAAGAGACACAAATACACATCAAAGACCAGAGATCAAACCAAACATCAAACAAACTGTCAAACATCAAAGAAAAGTCCAGACCGGGTTCGATTTCAAATCAGAAACTAAAGAAAGTGAAGTTTCAGGAAAATACTCATTTCAAAGGTGTTTGCAAATACTTCTCACGACTCTTCAAGTTCTGTGGATCATCTCAGATCAAATGTATCTGAGTGAAGATGAAGAGGATGTGTTGATGAAGATGTTACAGAAAGCACAGAGACCCACAGGTCTACAACGTCTCCTGTGGACGAGGAGCTGGAGGAACCAGCTGAGGAGCACAGAACCCCAGCTGATAGCTACTGTCTGCTGCTGCACCTCCTCCATGAGACGGCAGCAGCAGCAGCAGCAGTGGCAGCAGCAGCAGCAGCAGCAGTGGCAGCAGCAGCAGTGGCAGCAGCAGCAGCAGCTGAGGACACCTCACAGACAGATGTTACAAAGAGCAGAGGACGGACCAACAGGCTGCACCTTTAGTGAAGCTCCACTATTATCTTTAATGTTTTCAAGTGTAATAAAGTCACACGGTGAAAGTGGAGCCGGCAGTTTCTCTCACTGTCAACAGAGCAATACATCGAGTCCATTTGGTTGTTGACATGTTTGAACAGTAGCTGATGGCTCCATGTGGTCAGGTGCTCTAGTCTGATAATAAACTAGTGACTCTTTCTGTTGCATGAGGGGCGAAGTCAAAGCTAGTTAGAGATTGATCCCAGACATGACAGTGTACATTTAGCAAAGTGGCAACTGATCAATGAATTCTATGGTAATACGTGGTCTTACCTTGTGAACAGAGTACAAAAACTATATTTTGGTGTTGGCCGGCCTGATAGAATAAAACATGATGATGTACATTTTGTGTCCTGCACAGTGTTCAATGAAGTATTTAGTGTACAGTGGGGTGGAACCTCCAGTGAGGATGTTTGATGATAAAAAATAAAAAAGGACCCAGGATATCGGGATACATGTGAAGATCTTACCTGGGCAGCTTCCAGAGAGGGAAGAGGATGGTCAGTTTGTTGTGAAGTTCCTGGAACTCGTCAAAAGTACGGAAGACAAACTGTGGCTCATTGTGACCTTCTCTCTGGATCCTCACCACATACGTCTGCAGGGAACATGGAGACCACCATGGATCAGAGGTCAGCACTTAAGAGATGAATATCTACTTTAAATATACTCACATAATGTTTGTCAGGGTTGTATCTCTTCTGGAAGGAGAAGATGGAAGCATGGAAGATACGACCCTCTTGTTTCATGGTGTAGGTTTTAGGAGAGAAGGACAGGATGGGTTCATCGTTGGCTGGAAGACCAGAGAACCGGAGCTGGGCCAGGTTGTGGATGAAGAAGTTGAACTTGGTGGCAACGCTGCCCAGACTAGACTCAATTAACCTGGAGGGAGAGAGAGAGAGACATGAGGGGTGAAGAGACATAAGACGGGAAGAATACCTCAGTATTGTGTTGTGTTGTGATTTCGTGGTCTTACAGAACAATTTAGAACGGTTTTACTTCACAACCAGTTGAACTGGTTGTACACAAACACAAACAGCTGGCCTGCTGGTGCTGTGTGTCTGTAATATGACACAGGATCTCATGTATTTTGGACCTCGCTGTATCAACGTTGCCCCCTGCTGGAGGCTGAGATTTATCTTGGAAACTCGGACGGTTTGAAAACCACTATACAAAGATGGTTCTATTCGGATGTTGGAGAGCAGAGGAGACATTAGGTGTGGGGTCGGCTAAGGGAATGATGTCGTGTGTTCACCTGGTGAAGAAGATGGTGGCCTCAGCATCTGTGTTGTGAGGCTGCAGAGCATCAAAGACATATTTCAGATCCTGAGAGCAAGTCAGCTCTGGGAGGCCTGATGAAGTCATCTTTCACACAGAAGAGATACACACATATTAGAAATACATTTATTTATATATTGTTCTTGTATTCAAACCATCAGTCATTGTTTGATAGTTGAACTTGTCTTTTTATCACTAGTTTCAAAAGACCATCAAAAGTAAATGGTACTTTTGCTGTTTGTTGTTTGTCCTCTTCTGAATGTTGGTTTATTGTTTTATGCAGAACTATGTAAAGTATGTAAAGTGATACAAATTGTCTTTGTGTTTTATAGTTGATATAAAATAGAGTCTCCCATTGGAAACAGCAGACACAGCAGAAGTCTTTGGAGAAACAACATGAAGTAGAAACATAGAACATGACATTTCCAGGACACGGTGAAGCAGAGAAATGTTACGAAGGCTCAGCTGCAGCTGCAGGAGCTTTATTCTGGTTCTCTGGATGTGGTGAGAGCAAAGAAGAAAGGAGGAGGACAAAGAACTGCTGACAACACACAAACACACGCAGGCAGAAAGATATCATGAGTAGAAATATATGCATGGGTCAGGATAATGTAAGTGTACATGTACGACTCATGTATGACCTGACTCTCCATGTCCATGTGTGTTGTTACTGACCAGTGACAGCAGGTTGAGGAACAGGCCTGAGTGCTTGCGGATGAGGTTGTAGGCCTGACAACACAAATCCACAAACAGCTGAAAGCGGCTGGTGGGACGCTCGCCTCCGTTAATGACGTACGCCATGTCAGAGGTCAGCACGAACGGAGCTCGGTCCCTGAAGGGAGGAGAAGGGAGAGGGGGAGGGGGATGGGGGGTGGGAGAGACGTTGAATAAAACAGTTGAAGGAACAGCTGGTGAACATCCAGCACAGACACCAGAGATGGGAGCGTTCACAAGATCACGTCAAAGGAGGAAGTTAAGGCAGGGACAAAGTTCAAAGGTCAACAACAGAAGTGTGCTTTAGTTCTAAGGCAGCACAGCAGTCTTGTGTCATCAAAGTCAAAAGACTTAGATAACATCGATGCATGTTGTAGATTAGCGTTCCCCCTTGCTGGCTTACTGATGAAGACTTAATGATGACAGAAGTTATCCCTGATATCATTAAGGCATCACATATCTAACATACACGAAGTGTCCACACTAATTTACCTTTTGAAGGTTCCAAACATCTGGGCGTGGCCCAGGAACTTGCCAAAGTCGATGTGGAACATGTGACCGGTGGAGCGCAGCATGATATTGTCATTGTGGCGATCGCAGATTCCCAGGATGTAGGTGGCTACACAACATCCTGCACACGAGTAGATGAAGTTCTCTGATGCCTACAAAGTACAAAAACATGGAGTGAAGCTGGTGGTGCAGTAATACTGTAGTACTGCAATAATAATAGTTCAGAGTAACATGAGAGCTATCTTCTCTGTCATGTTGTTACCTTCTCATACTCGTCTTCAGCAGGATTGTACTTGCGGAGCCACTCTGCTAAAGGTTTGTCTTTGAAGGATCCGGTGACTCCGTACTCCACCTGGATCTTCCTTAGGGTGTCGGAGGACGGCACCAGCTCCACCATGCCTTCAACACATGACAGCGTTTATCACAACTGCGGCTGGACTCCGACACCATGTGTGTCTGTTGGCGTTGGTGTTACCTTTATCTTTTCCAGTAGAAATACATTTGAAATTAACGATGCGCAGGTCCAGCCCCTCCTGCAGCCAGATACGATCCATGATGCGGATCATCTGCAGAGCCAACATGTCCTGTCTGAGGTCTTCTCCAACCTGACACACACACACACGCACACAGAGGGATCACTGTGACAGGCTTAGTCTAACTTCAACCACTAGGGGGAGCAGGGTTAAGATGACTTGATGAAAACAAATACAGCATGGATGATGAGGAGCTTCAGATCTGGTGGAAATTACAGTTTACATACAGAATATTAGATGAGAGTGAAAAGGCTAATCACAGGGTTACTTTCCATATTCTACATATGTGTCAGATCCTACACGCGTGTCCTACCTTGAACATCACATTGATCTCTTCTCCCAGTGGGTCGGCGTTTACCAAGGCCAACTTCAGAGGAACTGCGTTGGAGTTGAAGAAGGAGCAGGCCTGCAAACACAGATACACATAGTGTGATTTCATCTTCTACATAATTACACTACACAATTATATTACATTCAGATAAGACATCTAAATACATACGATATTTCAACACCAATCTAGGCCTTATTTTCTAAACATTTTGAAGGATCCTGGGTGTACGAGGTGTGAAGAGCAAATCAAACTGAAAAATAAACTAAGATGTATTCGGAGTAAATGATCATCAGCCAGTAAATGAAGTGGATGTGGCACCTTGATGTTCAGTTCCTTGGCCACCAGACTGGGGCTGAGCGGGAGGCGGCAGGTGTTCCTCTGGAAGAAGTTCTGCACGTTCTCCAGTCCCTCCTGCAGAGCCAACTGAACACACACACACACACACACACACACGCACGTTATTATCCACCTTATCGCACTCATAACCTATGACACCGTTGTCAAAGCAACAGCTCATACACCCACCTGTCGTGTGGACCCGCCCGCCTGTCGGACCCTCTCGGCCACGGCTCCCAGCAAGGTGACAAAGTGGGCCTGCTTCTCGAACTCTGCTCTCAGTTTGGCTCCACACAGACACAGCAGAGCCCCCAACACCCGCTCGTACCTCCAGCCCCACCCAGCATCCTGCACCGCGTCCTTCAGTAACCTGTCACCATCACACGTCACAACCTTCAGCACTTCGACAACTTACAGGTCTGAATATTAAAGATGTTTGTTGGGTTATTCGACCAGTAAGGAAGTGGATCCAACTCAATTCATCAGACAAACATGTTGCATCGCTGCCTGTTGCTTCATCAGTGCAGCAGTCCCCTCACTCACCAGTAGAGGTAGTGGGCGATGTTGATGTTGCCTTGTGCCCGGGAGAGGAGGAACATGACGAGGGCATTCTTCAGGTGACATTCAAACTTTAAGGCCTGGAATCACAGACCAGAGGAGATGAAGAACTGAAGATGAAGGTGTTGTGACATTCACTGAAGTGTGTGAGTGTGTGTAAGACTCGTACCTGTACGAGCTGTGGCAGATAATCTGCTAGTTCATCATCACTGCTCTTCTCCACCCAGCTGACAGCTACACTTCTCACCTCTATGTCTGCAAATCTGCACACACACACACACACGCACACATTAAGTTTGTTAAAAAAATGAAAACGCTTCCAAACAACACAGAGTAAAAGTGTGTCGAAGCTCTGAGAGGAGTTCATACTTTGAGTCGAGCAGCTCCAGGGCCGTGACAGGGGGCAGAGTGGGCCAGTGGTGCAGCAGGGAGTGGATGTGAGCGATGCTGGCCCAGTCCCAGCTGGGGGCACTGACCAGCACCTTGGGCAGACTGCTGGTGTGATCCCTCCGACAGTGGAGCCGATGATCCCACAGGATCTGGTGATCCGCTCGCTTCAGCCTGGACACGGAGACACAGAGACAGGAAGTTTGGGTTAAACACTAACATGTGTGTCATTGGCAGTGTAAATGCACAGACAGAGAGAGAGACAGAGACAGAGAGAGAGAGAGAGAGAGAGAGAGAGAGAGAGAGAGAGAGAGAGAGAGAGAGAGAGAGAGAGAGAGAGAGCTCTGTGCTGAGGGGCAGAGAGAGTCATGGATGTTGGCAGTGAAGGAGATGTAGCAGCAGCAGGCGGAGCGGAGCGGTCAGCAGTGCCCACAGCAGCTGGACACCAACAGTGACACTGGAGCTGACCACATACACACATATATGGAGAATGGAGGCTGGAAGAGCAAGTGGTGTTTTTTAATCTCTTCCTAAATCCAGGAGGAACAGGGGATAGTGGAGGTCTGACAGGAAGCTAAGCAGCTGTAATGAGGGATGAAGATGAGATACAAATGCTATTTCTGTCCAGAGGAAGTCAAGACTGCACTTCATAGATTACAATTAGAGTCGTCCATTCAGGTTTTGATTTCATGAGGAAACATTAAAACATGGAGATAAGGAAAATGCCGACTCGTATTTGTTCCTGCAAAACAAGTGTGGCAGAAAAACTGTGGTATGTGTGTGTGTGGGCTGCAAACATCCTGAAAACAGGAAGTAGATTCCCTAACCCGAAATTGGAGGCTCGGCTGCAGATCTTCTCCAATCTGCGTCGCAGGTCTGGATCCAGGTCCTCCACAGGTTGGGGCTCTGGGCTGGGGGTCTCCTGGGGCCCCACATACAAAACATCCACTGGTGAGTCGGGGAAATCCACCTGACGGTGACACAACAAGTACATGGATTAAGTAACTGTTTTCAAATGACACATTGAGTTAAAGTGACCTGTGAACAGCTGATCATCACAGTTTGACGCTGTAATAGTGTTCAAACCACGACAGCTACTAACTCATCTATACACTGCATATCTGTGCGTGAACATGATGCTGCTGTCACCCACCTGTAGGATGATCCTCTCTGTGGGAATCCGCTTGCGTCCTCCTGTGGATCCAGCAGCAGCTGCAGCAGATCCCTGAGCAGACGTCCACAGACACAGCAGCCTGCTGCCACTGACCAGGACCCTGCAAGCCACAGTCAGTGATCATCAACAGACAAGACTGGAGCCATGACGATGAGCAACCTCACAGGTAACTGCCTTCTTAGGTCATGGTAAAAGACTTTAACATGCATAATAATGTACTGAGGTGATGTTAGGTGTTTGTATTGTAAATGAGAGTAAATACACAGAGTCTCTCTCTCTCTCCTCACCGTCTGAAGTCAAAGAGCGGCATGGACACTCTGCCCAGTTGCTCTGGCGCTTTCCTCTGCTTGTTGGAGTCCGGGGATCCACCGGCATTCTGGTTCAGGACCCCGAACAGAGAGAAGCTCAGGATGGACTCCAGAGGGAGCACGGCCACCGCGATGGGGAAGTTGATCCTGAAACAGACAGTGGGACACCGTTGCTGCCGATGGTGTCAGGGAGAATTCAGATGATAAAACATTTGAACAGAGGAAGTGACATCACTCACAGTTCGTCCCATTTCACGTGGTAGAAGAAGCTCTTGTACGTGCCTACTCTCTTGGACTGGACCGGTTTAAACAGGTTCTTTCCATTGTGAGTGAGGGAGCACATCAGGAAGTACTTTTCATAACTGAAACAACGAACACAACCACTTATATCAGAGTCAAAGTTTGATGGTTCTCTATAGACAGAAAGGAGAAGGTTTCAATTGAAACAGATTTATATTTCCAGTAAAATAATAGACTAAATAAAATGAGCATTTAGATTCAAACATCTGAAAATAACATCACGGCTTCAATTGGAGAGACATGATGTGAGTGAAGTGGATCAGTGACACACTGACAGAGCATGGAACACAGAGCCATCTGTGCTGGCAGCTCCTCCACTCATCATGGGCCCTCAATATGCCCACAGAGCTGGGACAGATGGACGAGTCACAGGCCACAACAACTCGTCGACACAAAAACACACAATGATGGAGTGTTACGGCAACACCACAACACAACAAACACGTCTGCACCAGGAAACATTACACTGGCAGTGGGCCTCAGGTCTCAGTGTGGTGGAGATGTGCAGGTCCTGGTCTGTGGCGCATGACGGAGCTGACACGCTCTGCTCCAGACACGGAGGAGATGAAGTCTGCGTGAAACCGGAAACGAGTCCGGCGCACGGTGGGGTTTCGGCAGATCCATTCGTTTAGTGGAAGAACCCAAAGTATCTGGTGTGTGAGCTCAGTACATAAACACCGTCCTGTCACTAACACTCAGCTGCGGACCAACAAACTGTGAGCACACAGGAAGCCAACCATGGTCTCTTATAGCTCCATGGGCTTCCTTTGCTCCCGCTCCATGTATGAACTCGGATACATTATAATTCGGTGCTGCCGTACGCTGTCATTATCTCTGACCCTATCTTGTACTAAGTACAATCCAGTGAAATGCGAGTGGCACTAATAACACAGTGAGTGGGTGGACAGCTTTTCATTATTCTGCCGTGACGGATCATTCTCCTCAAATAGAATCAGAGTTATACTAATGCACAGATACATGTTCTGGTGCACGGATCCAGGACTGGAGACCAGGTGGTTTTAGATCTGTCATCGTCACAAACTGAGTCCGACCCAAACCACCAGCAAGCTGATTGAGAGGAGCAGCGTCTCTTAACATTACAATCACCTTTAGAAACACACTTTGTTTAGAGCGAGGAGAGGAGCTGCTCATCGAGTCATCTCATGCGGAGCTGAGCAGCTCACACCCTCACAGACCTCTGATCAATTCCACTGGAGCTAAGGGGTGAGCTGCGAGCTGGGCATTGAGAGGGACCCAACTCAACACAATGGAGCTCCGTGTGTGAGCAGTGACTCAGCGTTACCTGCTGATCCAGTTGGCTGGGATGCCGTGCAGAGCCAGCAGGGTGAACTGGAGGTGGTCTGTGGTGCCAGAAGCTTCTTTGCTGCTCCGCTTCTCGACAGCCACTTCTCCATCGGAAGGCTCAGCTGTGCTGGAGGAGGAGGAGGAGGAGGAGGAGGGAGCACAGAAGGAGCGCAGGTAGACCTTAGCCAGGTGGTAGACGGCCTGAGTCAGCAAGGCCATGCTCTCCTCCACAGGACTGGAATAACCTGTGAGGACCAGATAAGAGGCAGTGTTCAGTCACTAAGACATGATGGGGACAGTAAGAACAGCTGACACAGTTTAAAAAGATGAAACGAGCAGAACTTACCCTCTGATGACTGACCGGAAGAAGTGGAACCCATCTACAAGGACAATCAAAGTGTTAGAAACACCCCCTCCGACAAAAAGTGCCGAGTCATGCTGAGTGTCCCACACGCAAACCTTGGGAGAGCGAGTCCGAGGTAAATTGACAGAGTGCCTGAGCTTCTTGACGACCTCAGTGATGCTTTGTGTCTCCACCTCATCCAGAGCACAGCACAGGTTCTTCACCGTCTGAACCACCCGCTCCACCGTCTTATACTGTGAACTCTGAGCAGGGGGCGGGGGGGGGGCAGCAGGTCATCATTTGTGTCATGATCATCAGTAGAACAAGTTTCACTCCTACACAGAGACCTCATGTACCTCATTCTGCAGGCAGATGTTGACTTGGTTGTGATAACCCTCCAGATAGTCTGCCAGGCCCTGTCTGCAGGTACACACACAAACAGTGAGGACAGAGGAGGCTCGGGAGAACCTAGTTCACATGGGCCTCGTTATCAGATCTTTGATCCGCTCATTAATGTTCAAGGTAAAAGAAAAGTGACCTACCTGGTGACAGTCTCTTTAAAAGGCCTCTCCACCTGACTCAGGTACTTCTCCAAGTCGATTTTAGACTTGTCATCCTCCGCCTGACAACACAAGGGAGAGGATTTACTAACCACACGTATGAACTGAGGAGGAGGTCAGAGGTCAATCACAGGTGAATAATAATGATCCTGTATGACTTACGGTTCGGGCCAGGTCTCTCCTCATGGTGGAGTGAGAGAGCAGCTGTAACGTGATCTCATTCTCCCACTTCCTGCAGTTCTGGACATACTCGTGGCTGCAGAGGCTGTGTTTACTGGAACACGGAGCAACAGGAAGGAAAGGAGGAGACAAATGCGATGTTACATGTATGTCATTCACTTGGATCACAGGAGAGAGGAAAAGGCACAATCATAAATACACAAGATTGTTAACATCGAACAAGTTGCTGCTGGTGTGGGTTGAGGCCTTTGCGTGTTGACATTCTTTCGCATGTCTCTCAGATTGGAAAGGGAAGAGGCGAGATACAGACACATCCACCACCACTACTGTATGTGTGGATATCAAGATCAAGTGAAGAGCTTCAGAGGAACGAAGACAGTGAGGTAGTGATGAAGAGGAGGAAGAGGAGAGCTTAGAAACTAACAGAAGACGAACAGTCAGAGAAGGTCAGGACTTTTCCTCCACTCATGTTGTGTGTGGACCTACTTCTGCAGGACTTCCTCCTGACCACAGACTTTGAGCAGGTAGCTGGAGAAGTCCACCTGGTCCAGGTCATCGTGGACCCAGCACAGAGTTTGGCTGATCAGCAGCTCCACCGGAGAACTCACTGTGATGGGTGGAGGAAGAGATGGAGAACAACGTGATCCCAGGTGTTTCAGTGTGAGGTGCAGGTCAGAGGTGAAAGGTCAAGGCTCAGGTCACACAGTAGTAGTTCTTCAGTACTGGTTTCTGGTTTGGGACCTGGACTCTGGACCTTCCTGGACCTCAAACCCCTCCTGCCACATGATGAGGGTCTCCCCTGCGGCTCCCCAATCAGAGGAACATCTGTGAGCTGCTCTGTGTGGAGGCAGATCTGGGATCAGCTCAGTGTTTGTGTATGTTTCCATATCTGATGTGTCGGAGTGGAACCTGACACCTGGCAGATTATTTGGTTTCTTCTGCGGAGGTTTTCACACACTCTTAACTTTGCATATACAAAAACACACTCTTCACTCACACACACACAGACTTCTCACACACTCAGGTTACATGGTACGTGTTCACAAAGACACTCGGGGCAGGAGACCACCCCAACGTCCACCAACAACACACCTCCACCCCTCAGCGGAATGGGGTGTCTCAGCTCCACAGGCCTCAGTGTTCCTGTGGCTGTGGATACTGCTGTGGTGAAACATGTAGGGCAGAGTCACAGTCAGAGAGGCATTACACAGGTCGTGACTCATGTCTGATTCCTCTGAAGTGGTGGGAGTGGGAACATTCCAGTTCGAATTCCGGCTCTGCAGTGTTGAACACTTCAGAGCAGGTTCAAGTGTGGTTTTGACGACAAGGCCAGTGGGTTAATGGCTCAAAAGTATCTATTCATGGTGTCAGTGTGTCTGACACTGGATCTTTGAAATACGTGTAAATCCAACTGTAATTCTATCAAACTGAATCTCCGGTGTAACACCACCAACACTGTGACTTGGGAACCGAATGAGTCCTGCTTGAAAATCCAACTCAAACTAAGTAAGGAATTCTCTTCATGCTCCAGAAGTCAAATGAGCATTTCATGCTAACATACTGAGCACAGGGCCATGTTGTCTGCTTCAGACACAGAGATTTAAAGCTGCAAACCGACGAGTGGTAGCTAACTCAGTTGGCGTGTGACATACTGACATGGGTCAGCCACTGAGAGCTCTGGTACTGAGAAACTGAAAGAGACACATCACCATCAACCAGAGGAATCTGACAAACTTCTGTCAAGTCATCTATTCTCCTCCACTGCTCGTGTACCATCGCACACAGTCGTCCAATCAGACGGCCTGGCTCATCTGTAACCGTGCATGTCATCACCGTGCTTCATGCGCAGGTATAAATGTATTCACCTCCTTCTCCGTCAAATCGGATGATTTTCTTTTTCACAGTGAGAGGAGACGTTGTGTCTTTATATAAGACGCATAAAGATGTTTCCTTCTCTCTGACACTCTCTAACCACAAACAGTAACCTGAGCCAAACGGCCGCCATGTTTGCTTCCTCCATTCTTCCTTCATCTACTCATTTCTTACAGCACGTTCTATTTTCTGTATCTTTCTCAGTGTATGGTCTTTCTCTGTGAACATACTGTCTTCATACAACTCCTTATTCACTTTCTCTCTTTATAACCCTGTGCATAATTCTGTCCTCCCACTCCTCCTCCTACCTACACTATACTTTCTCTCTCTTTCTCCCTCCCTCCCTCCCTCCCTCTCATGGCAGCAGTATGTGTGGAATCCCCAGAAGCCATAAGTAGTTCACAGCCAAGCCCCAGAAGAATCGTCTGTCTCCCTTTTTTTGTTCCGCTCTCGAGAAACAAAGAAAGAAAAAGGGAAGAAAGTGAACGTTCTATTTTCTGTATCTTTCTCAGTGTATGGTCTTTCTCTGTGAACATACTGTCTTCATACAACTCCTTATTCACTTTCTCTCTTTATAACCCTGTGCATAATTCTGTCCTCCCACTCCTCCTCCTACCTACACTATACTTTCTCTCTCTCTCTCCCTCCCTCCCTCCCTCCCTCTCATGGCAGCAGTATGTGTGGAATCCCCAGAAGCCATAAGTAGTTCACAGCCAAGCCCCAGAAGAATCGTCTGTCTCCCTTTTTTTGTTCCGCTCTCGAGAAACAAAGAAAGAAAAAGGGAAGAAAGTGACTCTAGGAATAACATCAGATGTATTTCAGAACACACTGAAATCCTGTTTGAACTGCTGGGATATGTTTTCAGGTATTCACTCATAGTACAAGATAAACAGAGAAAGGTCGATTTTTTTTTATCTCTGGCATTATAAAGCCAGTGTTACGTGATGAAGACAGACGGAAGGGAATGAACCTCTGAGGCGATGAACAGAGAGAAAGAATGGATGGATCAGACGATGATGTCAGGACACAGGGTGGAGGTACACACAGTGAATCAGGACCAGGGAGGGGAGGCAGACGGAGAGCTACCGCCTTGTGGTCGTGTCCCTCGGCCAAACAGGAGGAAACACGGTCACAGCCCACTCCTCTGTTCCTGAGTTACAGCCATGACTAAGAATGATGAAACCCGTTACTGCAGAGCACAATGACATCATAGCTAAGTTGACCTTTAACCACTGGATATGACATGTCCTCATTATTTTCATCCTATCAAAAGTTTGTTTAGATTTCGTTCTTATTTTGAGATTGATGGGAGATCAGTTTGGGTGAAGCTATCGAAGGACCGGCCCTGTCCCCTCTCTCAGAGCTGTGAGTAGACCTGCAGCTCTGCAGCTCGGGAGGAATCCAGACATGAGCCGCAGAATGTGGGTCAACGTGGTGCTGACTAGATACAGAGTCCACAAGGAAACACCGGAGTGGACATCAGAACAGGAAAGAAGGAAGTGACCCTGGACTCTGGGATGTGGGGGAAGTAAAGCTGAGGTCAGAGCGAAGATATGACTGTAAAAGCATAATGAGAGTTCTGACAATCTTGGCGCAAACTCCGCTCCAGTTCCATTTGTGGAACTCTGTTGCTCTGTGACGAGGGGACAAACCTTCAGGAACGTGGTGAACTTCCAACAGCAGAAAAAAATGAGACGTGAAGGGAGTAATAACTTAAGACAATCACACTGTGTTCACACCAGACTCATTAGTCACATAGAAAGCAGAAGTGACTCTCTGTGCAAATGCTCTTTGTGTGTGTGTGTGTGTGTGTGTGTGTGTGTGTGTGTCAGCCTCTGAAATGTTTTAAATATCACTTTTGTAATACTTGAAACACCTCCAGTGCTGATCACGTGTGGGCGTCTACAAAGTCATGTGACTGTGATGCCCCTAAGTCAAGAATGACCATGACCCTTGACCTCTGACCCCCCCCCCTCCCCGACGTCTCTCTAATGCTTCTTCAAGGAGGCCAAAATAACCAGGTGACAAAAAGGAAGCAGAGTGTGATGCCGAGTAGATCATTGACTGAAGGCGGGTGACTGCTGTGCTGTCGCTGTCACCTGAGATCAAAGCCAGTTATCTCTTAATTTACCGAGCTTATTTACAATGTTTTGTTTGAATGCAAAGAGAGAACAAGCTGTTCATTTTTGTGTTATTTTATTTTATTTTATTTTTTTACTTTTACATACCAAACAATTCTTAAGTCCATGGTATGCTGAGTAAGATTTATGTGGCATGTTGCAGTTAAACACCCCTCACCTCTGGCTGCATACAAATAAAATAACATTTTATATTATTACAATAAATCAATCAATTACAATTTTTTTTAAACCCACCATAACTGCGACCATGTTGAGATAAGGTTTAGTGGTATCCATTAACAACTACCAATGAACTACTACTACTAATAATAATATGAATGATAATAACTACTATTACTACTGCTACTGTTATGAAATTAGTGATAATACTGCTGACACTAAAAATAATACTGATACTACTACTACCACCAATAATAATGACAATAATAATAATAATAATAATACTTATTATTATTATCATCATCATTCACCTCATATCCTGACAAAATGAGGGAAAGTGTAGTAGTTCAGCCAGGAACCGGCGTTTTCCTCTCAACTTCCGCTTTTGACTTTCACAATAAGACGACCGTGGAAATGAGTGTTGTTTTCTATATTTATAGATGTAAAAAACAACAACACACGTTTATAGAGAATAAAGATGAGGAAAGAACGGCAACAACAACACGGTGACCACATTGTATTTGTTGTTAGAGTATTGATTTCGGAACTGAAAATATTTAACTTATTTAATATATTTAAATTATTAACCTAATTATTGGATCATCGGTTGTGTATTACAGATGACGGCCACCTCCCTTTGATCCAATGTGAAGACGAACAAAGTCAGGACACACACACACACACACACACACACACACACACACACACACACACACTCACACACACACTGTGCCGTCACTGATGAGTATCACAACCACCGGCCTTTGTCTCGGCTCTTTGCGGGGATTCACTCCTCAGTGGCCGGCGACAGCAGACGGGACTTCCCGGTCCTTTGTCTCCACTAAAGCGGCCGATGCACCCACGGATGGACAGACAGACAGACAGACAGACAGACAGACAGACAGACAGACAGTGGGGACATGTTACCTGGGCTGCTGGCTCGCTGTCCGTCCTCCTGAGTTCAGAGCGGGGTTGACAGCAGCAGAGATCCGGGCCGAACGCATCCCCATCCCCGCCACCACCAGCTGCTGCGGCGGTAAACAACAGTCTGCGGCAGCGGCGCTGCTGTGGAGGATGTAGGGACACACACACACACACACACACACATACGTCATGTGACGCAGCTGCTCTTGATGGGACAGCAGTGCGCGCGCGCGCGTATGTGTGTGTGTGTGTGTGTGTGTGTGTGTGTGTGTGTGTGTGTTCCGTACAGAACATTTCTTCACTCTCCGAGTCATGAGTGAGTCATGAGAGGTGCCGTTCACCTTCGCCAACGCGGGGTCAACAGGGCACCGACAGTTTCAGCATTGTTTAAAGGTACAGTGTGGAGGATTCACTGACACCTGGTGGTGAATTTGCATACTGCAGCTGAATACCCCCCCACCCCACATACACACACACACACACACACTGATATTTTGAAAATCAAACACACGTTTTCCTCCAATTTATAAACATCAGTGTTGATCTTTTGAAAGTAGAGTGTGTGGGATACAGTGACACCTGGTGGTGAAGTACCAGGTTGCAGCTGGCGACCCTTTGTCTCCAACCTTCACCTCCAAGCAGGCACGAGAACTGAAGGTCTCCTCCGACCGGAGGGCCTTCGGAGGGTTTGCCCATTCTGGGCTACTGTATAAACATAGCGGTGCAACATGGCGGCGTCCACACAGACGACCTGTGGTTGGCTCCATTCCGGAGCAATGACACTCGGACGCTCAGGGCGATTTTATACCAGGGTTGCCCATTTCATATTCCTTACCTGCCAAGAGAAAGAAAAATAAATCTCACGCACTGGACCTTTAGTCTTGACCGGTGTTCGAATGGTTGGGTGCCCCTCGCATGTACCCACGAGTAAACTAAATCAAAAACAGGCCCATGACTTAACAACGATGTCAAAGAACAGTCACGTAATTAGAAGGGTCCTGTGAGGGGTCAGTGGACAGTATGTGAAACATTGGTACTGAGGTGTCAGGGTCACACTCTCTCTCTCTCACACACACACACACACACACTTAATGCCAAGAACATAGCAGTGTTACAAAATATACTTTTATGATGTATAATGACAATAATTCTGTTTAGTAGTAGTATGTTGTAGTAATGTCACACATCCAATGGGTCAATATCCTCTCAAATCTGTAAATTACATTTCAACAAATTACATTTTGTTGAAGTGTAATTCCTTTGACACATAGTTGTGGATATTATTTTGATGGTTGGGATCAGTAAAGTCTCACAGCTCGTTTCCCCTGGTCTCCCTCTTCACCTCATTCACACGATTGTGTTCAGATTTCGGCCTCTTGTATAAAACAGGTGGGTTTGGTCGTTATCCTAAAGTTATTGTTTGGAGCCGCTATTGTTTTGAATTTGTACACAACCGACCAGAGGAGCCCGAGATGGCCTCCAGAGATACTCATGGCCCGGCTCTTCTCATCATGTCATGTTTCTCTCCTCTGGTTACACACACACACACACACACACACACACACACACACACACACAAAGTAACATGTTGTGCAGAGAGAAGTGGTACAAGGTCAGGAAGTACAGGGGAAATTCATAGTCTGCTACGTTTGGATAAGAACACGTATTGTGAGTCAGGAATGAAGTGGAGGGGAGGAATCATGATTTCAGCGCATCCTCCTCCATTCACACACACTGCAGTGCTGTGACTGCAGTGCTATTTCAGGGGGGAACTTCACTGCATGTGTCACAAAGGTCAAAGGTCAAGATCAGTCTCCACCACTGACCATCTCTTTCGTCCGTCTTGCCAGCGCGATGGCGCCACAACACCTTGTGGGAATCTTTTCACATTTGGTTCAAACGTCCACTTTGCTTTGGCGATTAAAGGTCAAAGGTCACCACCATCTTCTACTGGGGAGAAAAATGATCTCCGTGGAACTTCACGGGCAGCTTCAACGGTTTGTTATCGCCGACAGAATCAGATTGCACTGTGTGCCGTTTTGCACCGTTGCTCACATGCACTTTATGCACGGACACGGATTAAAGTCCTGACTGCCCTTAGTCATTGTCCTTTGTTGACAATGTGTCGCTCCACGGACCGGGGGAAACACTTTATTGCACTGCGGTACACGGCCGGGACCACGATAACAATCTCTGAACCTCGAAGACGACAATCATCCCTGAGGGAACATTTGCTGTTTCCATTCGACACAAGAACAGACACATTTGCAAATCCCAAACCATAGAAATAAACAGAATTGTGAGGGATACACGATAAAGATGTGACCGCTCGCCAGTCAACCAATAAAATCAGAGCAGTCCAGCGGACTGTCGAGAAATGACTCACGTGATGATGTCATTGGAGGAGCTGCCCCGACGTAAAGGTCCACACCTCTGGCCCCCGGTTGGAGGCCGTCCTTTTATGGCACCGTGACCTCGCATGTCTCCGCCCGACTGCACACAACAGATAAAAATACTGTGGCACTAAAAATAGGACATTATTTCCCCCCGAACGGATCCCGAAGTCAACTTGGGGCCCTGATGAACGAGGAGGAGAGAAACGAAGCAAAACAAAACACGTCGGCACACGTCGAGGCGACGTTCGGTCTTTGACGGTTCAGATCAAGCGACGTGTTTGTGAGGAGAGAAAAACAAAGCTCAGACCTCCAGGGAGGAAACGCGCTGGCACAGATAAGGAGAGACGTCACAGCAGGAAGACAGACGGCCTTGAGTGCGCTTTGTGCGCGCACACACACACAATAACAAAACAGATGTTACTGTTCCTCTTTGTGACCAAATCATTTTTTTTTATTCATCTAATCTACATGAAAACAAATCCACTATACACAAGGATCCATATGGTATAAAAAAAGTCACTTTAGAAAATAAAACAGTGCAAACATCACAGTATCTATAAACTCCATTGTGGGCTCATGACATCAAGTATTAACTTAAAGATTTTCAGGAATGCATACATATATATACATATACATATACATATATATATATACATACACACATATATATATATGTATGT
>JAFBJT010108642.1:44470-60612 GCA_016785325.1 Chascanopsetta lugubris
AGAAGGAGGAGCGGTGTAGGCTATATACCATTCTTATTTACAGAATGTCAAAACCAATGTTGGCCTCTAACTGTGGTCCGATCAGACTTCTGTTCTGTCGACCTCATCAGGCGCCAGTCAGCACACTGCACCGCTTCTGTTTATTCAGCCTTTCAGAATCAGCTGATCTGGCCACACCCACATGACATGACATGACAATATAAAACATCCACATGATGAAATTCAACAGCCATATGTGATGTGAATTCAAAGAGTAATGAGTCCTTTCCACAGAGGTGGGCGGAGCCTTTGTGTTGTGCACCTCCCATGTCTTTGTTTTGGCAATAGTATGTAGCTGCCAAATGTACAGTAAAATAAGATATGGCTCACCCAACGAGCCCCGTTGCACTTACACCTCACAAGGATCCACGGTCAGTGAACTCAGTGTGGGAATGTAGGAGGAGACTGATTTCTCCTTCTACTTTAGGTTATGAGCCTTTTCAATCTGGTCTATCAAACAGACACTTTTTGACCCACAGTGCATGATGAAATGATCGCCTGGTAGTAAAATTGTTGCCGGATATACTGTATCTTGTCTATTTCAAGTAACCAGATCTTTTATGTCAATTATATTTTTATTAATTCTTTTTTATTTTAAGAACTCTTTCATTCATTTTTATTATTCAATTTTTTTTATCTTGTTTTAATTTTTAAAACAATTTTATTTTTATTTCGTATTCTTTATTTAACTTTTAATTCATAAAATGATTTTATTTTATTATTTATTTTGTATGATGTATATATCTTTGTACATTTTTTTTAGAATATTCTATGTAGTTTTTCTATTCAACTTTCTTAATTTTTATATGATTTTACTTAGTTTTATTCATTTTTTGTATTTTGTCATGTCATGTCATCTTCTATCACTTATCCGGTGTTCTGTGTCGTGGGGTATTTCTACTAGTACGTATAGGGCCTTTTTCATTCCACTCCTATAACCACTGAGCCACTGCCACCCCTTCTGTATTATGTAATTTATATTTTTTTCATTAAAAAATTATGATTATGATTATTTTTTACTTTTTTAGATATTATATATTATATTGTATATATATTTTATATATGAATATGAAAAAGAATAATGAAGCGACTTGAGTGGACTCCAATCACTTCTCAAGCTTTAAATATTATAGGAGGAATAGAATTAGAACAATTTTCTTGTACCACTGTGGGCTCTCATAGCCACTCCCTCGCCTTTAGGCTTCATCGCCTGCACTGACAGCACAGCACAAAATGTTCATTGATGAACATCTGCACTGATGAGAACCTTTGACAAAATGCCTTTTAAGTTCAAACAACAATATAGAATGTACACAGTATATGAAGTCATAAAGAGCTGTCAACCCTGCAGAAGAAAATGAACCTATCAGTCCCCTAATAGGTGATTACATGCATTTGAGTGACAGCCTTGTATATCCAGTGTTGATCAATGAGGTCAGTACACTTGCAAAATATTTTTAATCTACCTGAGAATATTGCTGATTGTCACCGAGCCACCTGCACTCGATTGTTCTCTCGTCGGTCTCTGGTTGCACTTGCCAAGTATCAGTAAACTCCCATCTGAGGCCTGACTCACATAAGAAGAGCTCGTGAACATTCCTGTGCATGTTTCAACATAGAGCCTGATGTCACCCATCAGATCCTGTCAAATCCGAGGTCCTAAATGGGTCCCGTTGACTTTTCGAAAAAGGTTAAAAGCCCTAGTTGCACAATCCGGCGAAAATAAATTATATATCATTGTCTTTTCCTGTCACCTATCTGAAAGGTTAAACATCTGACAGCCACTGGAGGCCATTCTGGCACAGAACTGCATTTAATTGGATTGTATAGATTTGCATAATATTCGTTTTTCCTCCATTCTGCCAAATCCATTTTGCCAGCTCATTTTTGCACACAAATATTTAAAATGTTAAAATGTCTTTTAAAGTTGCAGTGTGTAAAACTCAGTGACATCTAGCAGCATACGGTGTTGAGTGAGGGAGGGGCTGGTGCTTGAGGACTGTGTTACTTTAAAGGTGCAGTGTATAAGGTTTCTGTCATTTTTTTTTTCACTTGAATATTACAACACAATAACATACTGACTTTTTCATGAATATATAATCACCTAAATATATATATATATTTCGAATACCCTTAAAAGTGCAGTGTGTAAGATTTGGTGACATCTAGAGGTGAAGTTGCATGTTGTATCCATCACCTCATCCTCACCCTTCTGATTATGCAGGAGAACCTATGGTAGACTTCAGTTGTCATTAAAACTCAAAAGATGTTTAGTACATCCACTCTGGGAAACTGTAAATACATGGCGGCCCCGATAGAGAGGACCCACTCCTCATGTATATGTACAACCATCAATAGGCACTCATTTAAGGGTAATGGAAAAAATAAAGCTTTTAGTTCATTATAAATTCATGAAAATGTTAGTATGTCATTGTTTTGTAATATTTTTAGAGGTGATAAAAATGCCCAAAATCTTACACACTGCACATGTAAAGCAGCCTGTTGTGAAACATTCAGCTAAATATATCCAAAATCACATTTGCAACTGCGCCAAGAGTCAGACTTGCTAATTTGTTGTTTAAAACAATTTCTGGAAGAAGCAAAATAAATGATGTCATATTGATGGTAACACACAAAGGGACTTATTCTAACTGTAAACAGTTCCTGTGAAAACCGCCTTCAAGCAGCATCTGTGGTTTTAGGACAGTTGTCATGTAAACCCAATAAGTTGATGAATGATGTTATGTTTGGCATCTCTCTGATGTTCCCAGTTTACCTGCCTGGGGGAAGCCAATCACTGTTAATCTGTAGAATGAGGTGTGTCAAACATATGGCCCACGGGCCAAATCCGGCCCATCCAAGGGTCCAATGCAGCCCACAAGATGACTTTGCAAAAGAATGTAATCTTGAATGGACCCAAAGGTGCTGCAAAGTGATTAACTGAGTGTTCATTCATTTATTGGTGAATCACCAGCCATTTTGGCTCCATCAGGTGATTGGTCTCCAAGTTTTAACAAGACTTCCTGTAGACCAGGGGTATCAAACATACCCAGAACCGGGCCGCCGGAGAGGTCAAATCTGGCCCATGGGATGATGTCATGTTATTGTCATCTTCAACCGCTCATCCAATAATCTGGGTCACAGGGTATCAGTGTCAGGACCAGTGACACTTCAGCAAAAAGTCCAAGGGGGATTCGAGCCAGTGACCTTTGCCTCTAACCACCGAGCCACTGCTGACCCCCGCAGAATGATTTAGTGTATAATTAAAGGTACAGTGTGTAAGATTTGGTGACATCCAGAGATGAAGTTGCATGTTGTATCCATGACCTCATCCTGACCCTCCTGAGCATGAAGGAGAACCTATGATAGACATTAGTTATCATTAAAACTCAAAACAATTACGTCTCCTTTTACTACAATAGAAACATGGCAGCCTCCAGAGAAAGGACCCCACTCCTCATGTAAATATACATTAATGGGCTCCTTTTAGGGTAATGCCAAAAAAATAACACATATGTGATTATAAATTCATAAAAATGTCAGTATTTAATTGTTGTAGAATTGACAAAAATGACACACTGCACCTTTAAGAATTAAGAATGGAGCACAATGAATTTTGGGATATGTTAGACTGCCGGGACTTGCACTCATTCGAGGTGCTTTATGGATTGGGCCGGTCTAGTTGCGCCGCTGTGACATCATCGGTCTCCAAATGCACACACTGAAGTGTGTGGCCCCTGAATTGGAACACAACCCAAGTTAACATGTATTGGTTTAGGATGGGTCGCCTCCTGTCTCCAGGTAACAGTTGTCACAGTCTCCCACCTCAGTTAAAGTACTAATACCAGAAATATGTGTTTCCTTCCTGTTTCGTTTACATAAAGGCAAATAAATCGTTTCATATGAGTGAAAGTGAGCTTTTTAGAGAAGCATTCAAATCCAAGTCATTATCAGACATGTCCTCCCATTGAGAATCCCTGGATTATCACTTTCGTACTCGCTCTCTCTCCACAGTTTGCTGTTTACATATCAGGCACCAAGCAGCAGGAAGTTCTTTGCTCAGATGTGTGCACACCGGCCACAAATCCTGCAGCGGATTAAGGTGGGATGCAGAATTGGGATGTTGCCAATTCACTTGGCTGCGGAGATCATGCATTCTTGTTTACGACACATTAGCCCCTTTTCCACCACCAACATTTACAAGAACTTTTATGACCAGGAATTGAATATAATATTATAAAAAGGAATACCTGGTAATTTTGCGTGGTTTCAAAGTTCCAGAGCATTCATGTCAGGGTGAAACTGCACTACACCTCCAGTCCAGTAGGTGGCGATAAGAAGAAACTGAAGGCCTGTTGATCAGTTAGCATTAGCATAACGAAACAACAACAATGACTACGTGGTTGTACCGGTTGGACCCACTGTGACCTCTGTGGTCCTTCTTGTAATCTTTTCTTTAACTTGGTGCACGTTTGTATGAACATGTGCGCTATACTTAGCACCGCTAGCTTGCTGGCCGTTTTCGCAGACACGCAGGCATTTCGACTCGCCGACTTGAAGTCCTGTAGTACTTCCCCTCTTACAAATTCAGTCAAAAGGACCTCGTCGTCTACTTACTTCTCATACATTCTCTTCACTTGGCAAGTGTGTTCCACCAATGAGCGTTCTTCAACACACAGGCCCATTGCCCCGCCCCCAAGAATTCCTCGGGAATCTGAAAAGTCCTACTAGCTACGTTCTCCAAGGAAAGTTTGGGCTGAACAGTTTCCCACATACTCTGACACTAGGTTTCTCTGAGCCAGTTTTTTCTCCAAAAGTGTAGTAGCTTTACTGCCAGTGCCAGCATTCTCTAATCAAGGTTTTAAAGGTGCAGTGTGTAAGATTTGATGACATCTAGACATGTGTGTTGTATCCATCACCTCGCCCTCACCCTCTGAACATGCAGGAGCACCAACTTATGGTGGGCTTCAGTTCTCATTAAAACTCAAAAGATGTTTAGTATGTCCACTTTTACTTGTGTAAAAACATGGCGGCCCCCATGGAGAGGACCCGCTCCGCATGTAAATATACATTAATAGGCTCATTTAAGCATAATGGAAAAGATTAAAACATTTAGGAGATTATAAATTCATGAAGGTGTCGGTATATAATTGCTTTGTAATATCTTTAGAAGCAACAAAAATGACCAAAATCGTACACACTGCACCTTTAAAACCTTGACAAGAGAATGCTGGCACTGACAGTAAAGCAGTGGTATTTTCTTTTAGGGTGTGACTGAGTTGTGCCCTCAAGCTGGTTTATATCTCACTGCAGTGCAGAGGTACAAGGAAGGAGCCAACACCTGTGTCAGAGTGGTTACGGAGCGTTTGAACAGGTATCGACAGCTCCAATTCGGCAAGGACAAGAAACCTGCCTCAACTCTTGAAGTCCTCTCTGACATTTATGACTCTTGTATTAAAGGTGCAGTGTGAATGTTTAATCAGAAATGACTTGCTTTTTACATCACTCTTAAATGAGCCTTTTAATATATATTTACACCAGGAGCGGGTCCTCCCTATGGGGGCCGCCATGTTTTTGCCATGGCCCAGATTGGATGTAATAAGCATGTTTTGAGCTTGAATGACAACTGAAGTCTACCAGTTTTTTGCTCAGATGGGAAGGGTTAGTCAATGAATACAGCATGCCCAAACTTTCTCACTGCACATTTAAATCAAAACATTAAAAAAATATTTAAACAGTATATTTAGATAGTTTGGTCCATTAACTGCAGACCTAGACACAAACATGACAGAAAACTGTGTTGGACAAACAACTTTAACATAGATTTGCATCCATTATCTTTTTATTTTTCTCCTCTGGCCACTTTTTCATGGCTCTCTCAGTATAGTTTTACATTACTTTGAGTTCTATTTTCATCAAAATGCCGACGTCTGTTTGAGATTTAAGTGCATGAGCTCTTCTCTCATTGTAATTCTGCTGACTGCAGGAAATCTCCTGCAGAACCTGTTTTTTTTCTCCTTATATGGTTTAGTTTAGGTTTTCAACTTATTGGGATAGATGTTATTCTCAATTCATGGTTCTTGACTAAAGTAAATCTATGAGTGTTTGAAAGACTTGCGCTACTAATTCCAAGTCTGGTGATTTTTTTAAATTATCATTATTTGCAAAATAAATCCTAAAGGGGAAGAGAAACCAGCGTTTAGAATGAATAGATGTCTAATTATAACATATTGACTGTGTTAAGGTTTTATGTATTGGAAGAATAAAAATAGAATTGCACTTTAAAAGTGTAACTCCACGATGATGTATCAGTCTTACAGGAATATGGAAGGCAGGAGCTGTACATACGTAACTACACATAGGTCCTCGCCCAACTCTCCCTAACTCTGCCAACCAGACACACCTTTGCAGAGGTACATTTTCTGTCCTCCCCTCTCGCCCTGGGTTCTGATGCCACGCCCACCAGAGCATTTGGGTGTGTCGGGCCCTGATTGCTGTACAGGGGGGGGGTGGGGCGGATGCGGGGGCGGGGGTGACACTCCCTACCTGTCCGACAGGCTGGGCTGCTCAGTGCCAGTCTGCTTGCAAGTGCACCTCCCAGGATGCAGGCGATTGGCGGAGGTTTGAGGAGGACACACGGGGGAGGCGGAGCTCTTTTGGACCTCCCCTGCTTCAGGAGGCAAATAAAAGTCCATCACAGCCAGACAGACGATACTTAGAGGGACTTGACTCTCCTCTTTGTGTTCTCCACTGCTCTGCCAAACCTCTCTGTCTCTCCCTCTCTGCTCCCCCCTTTCTCTCTGAATCCTTCACTTTCACAAGAACCATGGCTACTTTGAGTAGGACCGCCTATAGCTCCCGCAGTTCTTCAGGAGGAGCTAGAGGAACATCATTCTCCTCATTGTCTGTTGGACAAAGGACAGGGGGGCGAATGAGCACGAAGGTGTCCTCCGGTTACGGATTGGGTTCGAGCTTTGGAGGTGGCTATGGAAGTAGTGGTGGCGCCTATGGAGGTGGTGGTGGCTATGGAAGTGGTGGTGGCTATGGAGGTGGTGGTAGCTATGGAGGTGGTGGTAGCTATGGAGGTGGTGGTAGCTATGGAGGTGGTGGTAGTTTTGGAAGTAGTGGTGGCGGCAGCTATGGATTTGGTGGCGGTTTTGGAGCTGGTGGTGGTGGTGGTGGCATTGTTCCAATCACACAAGTCACAGTGAACCAGAGCCTCCTGGTACCCCTGGACCTTGAGATTGACCCCAACATCCAGACCGTCCGTGTCAATGAGAAAGAGCAGATTAAGGGTCTCAACAACCGCTTCGCCAGCTTCATTGATAAGGTGAGTGTTCAACCATGACGTTGCACACCGTGTCAAAATAATGCCAAAAACCTTGAATGTGGAAACGCAATATTGGTTGTGAAAGGGTTAATAGCTGCAACATGTGGCCTCAAGAGGGGACCCACCTGGGCTCATGAATTATTTCACAGCAACTGATCTAAACATGGATAATGAGCGCACTGAGGTCCGAGCTAGTGCTGTCAGCAATATCAAAGCTACCATGCACAGCGTTTAATGCATGTCAGTCAGTCTAACCATGCAACATATCTACTCACAAATTGAGAGCAGACTGCTGCTCCTTTAATTTTTCTCATCACCATAATGGGCCCTCCGCCAACTGTGTAAAGGCAGGAAACATTAGAGCAGTGGTGTCTAGTGACTGGTCCTTGTCATTTTGAGTGGAGGTGGGTGGGGGGGAGATCGGGTTATCACCCCACTCCCACAGCAGCAAAGCTGACCCACACACTCTTGATTATAAAAGTTTCCTATGCATCCTGTAATGCTGACACTTCAAATTCTCGTTTTGTTGAATCAACTATTGTCAAGTCAAAATTTAAATAAATAAACAAATATATAAAAACAAGCTAACCACACCCTGCATGAGGACATTCTAGGTTAGCTTTTCTCGTGTTGTGTGCGCCACACCTAATACATCCTCACGAAACCCATCCTATCCCTCGTGCACTTGAATACTGCACATTATTTAAGACTATCAGCGGTAGTGCTGGCGCAGTCAAATGATTACGTGTCCAATTCCATATCTTTATGAAATGTTTTGGGTTTTATTGTTTTAAATCTTTACTAAATACGGGTGAGGCAGGAAGCATTAGTTGTCTAAGGGGTTTTGGGCAGGCGGGTTCACGAAGTGAAAGTATTCTGCCTGGAGGCGAGGGAGCAGTACTGTCAGAGCTTTTGGGCTGAGGTGCTGCATCATCTGACCATGGAGACTAAACAAGGTTTACACATGCACACGCAATGCAAAATCAAATATATCCGATTCTGCCAGGTCACCAGTTTTGTACCTGAATATTCCAGAATGAGAAACATATTCAGGAGCATTTCAACATGGCAGCTGCCAGTGTTGCCGTGCTCCAAGAGCCTCGGTGTGGCTTGATGGAAGAATTTTGAGAGGACCAATACTAAGATATTTGAGTAGTACCTCTCCCAAGCTGTCGATGGTGCTAAACTTGCCAAATGACTCTACCTTTCAGGTGCGTTTCCTGGAGCAGCAGAACAAAATGCTGGAGACCAAATGGAGCCTGATGCAGGACCAGACCACATCCCGCTCCAACATCGACGCCATGTTTGAGGCCTACATCGCCAACCTGCGTCGGCAGCTGGACGGACTTGGCAACGAGAAGATCAAGCTGGAGGGAGAGCTGGGGAAGATGCAGGGACAGGTCGAAGACTTCAAGAACAAGTGAGTTCACGCACATCTGAGACAGGAAGTCAAGCGGGTCTGGTCTTCAAGCACAACCCGACTCATTCTTCTGCATTTGTTTGCAACAGATATGAAGATGAAATCAACAAGCGTGCTGCTGTGGAGAATGAGTTTGTGCTCCTCAAGAAGGTGAGCGAAGTTCTACACACATGAAGTCACCTGAATTAATTAGTACGTGTTCTTCCTCCAAACCCACCACCTCCTTCCTCTGCACCTACAGGATGTGGATGGTGCCTACATGAACAAAATCGAGCTGGAGGCAAAGGTCGACGCCCTTCAGGATGAGATCAACTTCCTCCGAAGCGTCTATGAGGCGGTAGGACGAATAAACAAGTCTCGTTAGGTCTGTTGTTTGAAGAATAAGAAGTCAAATATAGAATACTGTTGCCTTTCTTCTCAGGAACTGCGTGAACTCCAGGGACAGATCAAGGACACCTCAGTCATTGTGGAGTATGACAACTCCCGCTGCCTTGACATGGATGCCATTGTGGCTGAGGTCAAGGCTCAGTATGAGGAAATTGCCAACAAAAGCCGCGCGGATGCCGAGTCGTGGTATCAGGAGAAGGTAGGGGGATCAAATACAGAATCGAACATACATCCTGCAACGATGTCTCTGGAACCTTGCCTTAACAGCGGTTGCTTGTGTCCCTACAGTACCAGGAGATGCAGTCATCTGCAGGCCAAGCCGGAGACGACCTTCGCAACACCAAGTCGGAGATTGCAGAACTCAACCGCATGATTTCACGGCTCCAGAACGAGATCGAGGCAGTCAAGGGACAGGTAGGCTTCTGGTATTTACCTGAATGACCTCGAGTCTAGTTCGACTTATCGTTCAAGCTGACAACAACTTTCCCTCTCCTCAGCGTACCAACCTTGAGGGCCAGATCGCCGAGGCTGAGGAGCGTGGCGAGCTGGCCGTCAAGGACGCCAAGGCACGTCTCAGGGATCTGGAAGAGGCCATGCAGAGAGCCAAGCAGGACATGGCCCGCCAGGTCCGCGAGTACCAGGAGCTCATGAACGTCAAGCTCGCTCTGGATATTGAGATCGCCACGTACAAGAAGCTGCTGGAAGGAGAGGAGGACAGGTAAAGGGTTACTTTGGACTGACAATACATTTAAGTGCATTGCATCCCAGTGTGAGTGCTGTAACATCAACAGCTCCGATTGCTCATGTGTGTGCCTCTCTGCAGAATGTCCAGCGGTGGTGGACAGGCAACAATCCATATGCAGTCCACATCCTCCAGCTTCGGTATGTATCAACAGTTCACTTCTGCTCAGAATGTTTCTTTGCCAATTCTTTAATTCCATTGAAAATTCAACAATTGAGCAACTTGTCAAGCGTACGTACACTGAATCATTCTTTTTCTCATGATCAGGTGCTGGCGGAGGTGGATCTGGCGGCGGCTACGGCGGTGGAATGACCATTAGCGGCGGCGGCGGCGGCGGCGGCGGCGGCTATGGCGGCGGTAGCAGCTATGGCAGTGGTGGCGGCTATGGCAGCGGTGGCGGCTATGGCAGCGGTGGCGGCTATGGCAGCAGTGGTGGAATGCAGACCAGCAGCTACAGTTCAACGACAAGAAGCTCCACACGGCGTTAGTGAGAACCACACCTGTCCTCCATCTCCATCCTTCTTCCCTTGTTTCCTCCTCATGTCCCCCTGTATTTTTCTCTTCACCCTATCACCCTCATCTCCCTGCACGCGCAGAGCAGCCTTAGCAACACGCTCTATTCCACCATTTACCACCAGCACGCAACGTAAACAAAGAGTGGCAGAGGCGTGAGTCAACCCTCTTTTATTTCAGTCAGCCAGGCTGTCTTTTGGTTGCTGGATATGCTGTTGTGTAGACAAGAGGATACTTGTAGTGTCACGGCAGAGAATCCGTACAAAGCAACTTTGCACACAACATGACAACAGTGATTCTTAGAATCCACAAGGCAACCACATCGATGTCCCCAATCTGTTGTTACACATTGTGCATTCATCAAAAGCGGCCTCATATAACACACTTTTTTGGGATCCTCCTATTCGCCTCCTCTTCTGAGAGGAAATTAGCTCTCGAACTTCAGCATTTAAGCATTGGTGTTTATTTCTTTACTTCAATTTTTCACTCTGAATAAAAACAAAAATATCATGCTCAAGGCTGACTGGGACGACCGGGTTTATTGTGAATTTGTACCAGCAAAACATTCAGAATAAATCTGTGTTCATATTTGGCAGATCTTGTTTGTTCTCATTCATTTCCTGAACTAGAACTCTGCATGTGCACAAACACAATAGCAGTCTGGTAACCCATGTAACATGTGAATGGCTCAAATGAGTGAAAAGCATTATGTGCACCAGCGGGGCTGCGCATTGGTTCTGTTTCACCCCAAGTATCATTACAGAGGCTCTTGAACATTGCAGTATATGAACAAAATATATCAATGAACTTTTTAACTATTTCAACTAAAGGTGCAGTGTGTAGGATTTGGTGACCTCTAGAGGTGAAGTTGCATGTTGTATCCATCACCTCACCCACACATTTCTGAGCATGCAGCAGAACCTATGGTAGACTTCAGGTGTCATTAAAACTCAAATTATGTTCTGTACGTCCACCTTTACTACTATAAAAACATGGCGGCCCCCATAGAGACGACCCCCCTCCCCATGTAAATATACATTAATGGACTCATTTTAGGGTAAAAATGTCAGTATGTAATTGTTTTGCAATAATTTCAGAAGTGACAAAAATGACTAAAATCCTAGACACTGCACCTTTAAAGGTTCTTTAACGGTGCAGTGTCAGTAAATTGTTGTCACCTCTATCCATAGAAATAGAATTACAAAATGATTATAATGACATTTTGACAAAGGCATAATCACCCTAATGTACAACTTGCTTTTTAAATAACCCTAACTTTAGCCCTTGTGTGTTTATTTATACCTGGAGCGGATCCACCCTATGGAGGCTGCCATGTTTTTACAATATCCGAGAGTGGACATGACAACTGAGGGCTACCATAGGTTCTCCTGCATGCTCGAATGGGAGGGGTGAGGTGAAGGATACAACTTCACCAGTAGATGTCAACAAATCTTACACACTGCACCTTGAAGTATTAAAACCATCACAATGTGTGGATTATAAATACCAACAGCAGAAAAGTTGCTTATTCTCAGAAACTAAATGTCTAGTTTGCATCCTCAATATCCAACAATATGCATTGGATAGGATGTCATCAGAGCAAAGTGGGTATTTTCTAAGATAATCCGAGCGAAGCTGGTCTTTCCCAAACCAATTAGAGCAATGCTGGCCTCTCCTGAGCCAATCAGAGCAAAGGTGCATGTGATCAGGTTTTTAAGATTGCCGGTGTTATGGAGGGTGGAGTTTAACGGTGGAGCTTGTGCCATGTGTGTGTATGAGGTTGTGGGATCAATACCCAGCCTCTCCATTCATGTCACCTAGGATAAAAGCATTTCATAAATGAAATTGCATCGTACTCCCTTGACTCTGATGCAGAATCAGCTGACATTTCGCATCCGCTGTGCGTACTTCCACATCGTGTGACATCACGTTTACAACATCGACGATGGCGTGTTTTGAAGGTATCTATCCATCCCATAGACATGAGCTGCAGCTAACACTTATCATTCAATCGTTTAAGTGATCACTTTGTTATCTTGACATTATCAGCTAAACTCTGATTTATACCAAACACGGTTTGTTAAGCCTGGGCTGCTCATTTAGTCATGACTAAACAAAGTGTATAGCTCCCCCTTGTGTCGGTAATTAGTTTCTACAATACTTTTGTACTTGCTTCAATGTACCACTTAGATACATTTCACAGTTCCAATCCCTATTATTATTATTATTATTAGTAGTAGTAGTAGTAGCAACAACAACAACAACAACAATAGTAATAATAATAATGATCATAATAATAATTGTAATGATAATAATAATAGTAAATCATTATCATCATCAATATATTGTTAACCAGTTGTATTATTTGGTTTATGATGGAGATTATTGTTATCATTTGACTATAGGTTCTTTGTATGTTAACTTGTTACCATAGTTATTTCCTGTGTTGGTGCGGGGTGTCAGGTTACCATGGTAACACTATCGCTAGGCTCCTTGATGTTGTGGCTGTATTTGCCTTTCCTTGTTGTTATTAGCAGCAGGTTTGTGACGTTGATTCATCAATGAGAAAATACCCTACAAGGCAGAGTAAAAATCCCACTTTTATTGCATGTTCACCTCGGTTGAAAGGATTTAGTGAAAGTAACACATGTAACACCTTGTCAAAACTCATTTTACAGCCACATTTAGTTGCCCATAACATCAATTCACTGACATTATTTTTCGAGATACACAACAAACGAAAAGATAAGACAAGTCTAATATTTTTGTGTATTTCAATGTTTCCATTGTTGTCGTTAACGACAGGTGTAGATATTAAATCAAACACTGGGAGGCGCCAGCACATCACTGCATCCTACATGGCTGTTTTACTGGGGTTGTCAGGGTCAAAGGTCATGATCTCCATGTGGATAAGACCTAATGGGGTGGAAGATGAGAGCACAGACTAAGGTGGTGGCCACATTGAAACACCTTGAAAAATGTGGAGTCATGATTTTTTTTGGAGGGCACATGAATGTTGATATTAGTGCTTCGACTCACTCTTCCATTCACCGACGGCGAGCTCCATGCTCTCGAAGGAGTCGTCATAGGGGTCCGAGTCCAGCTCACACTCCGGGTCGTGGAACTCGGCCAGGAAGGGATGGGACAGTCCCTGGTTGGCTGTCAGCCGGGTCTCTGGATCAAGCAGCAGCATCCCCTCCAACAGGTCTACAGCTGGGAGACACCCAGGGGAAGTGTTAGCTTGGTTTTTTAGCAACAAATTAATTCGCAAAATAAATAAAAAATAGGCATAGTTTCGTTCTGATTTTCTTACAATTTTAATTTAAACATCAACGCTGATAGCAGTTTTGTCGAATTCAAGTTCATTTGAGAAACATTTTTGTTTAGATTTTCCCCTGTAAACTGCTGAGTCATTTAAAAAAATAACTGCTACATTTCCTCATGACCTAAACTATAAACAATTATGCATATTTAACCTTTACTTCTGTTAATATTTTTAAATGTAAAGTCGCTTTACCATTTTCATCCATGGACGGAAACACGTCTTTGAAGACTTTCTTCTTCTGTTGTGGGAGACCCTGCACGTATGACTGCGCCTGGAGAACAGGTCATAAAGAAAGGCTCAATTGTTATACTATTTCTATTTTCATTAAATGGAAATATGCAGCAAACTAAATTGTTTTAAAGGTCCAGTGTGTGAAATTTTGAATATATATATAACATATATATATATATATATATATATATTTTTTTTTTTTTGGTTTAATTATTATTAAAAATTTTTTTTTTTTGAGGTTTAATGATAACTGAAAACTAACATTGATTCTCTCTATATATCTCCATCTGCTACATGCAACTTCACCACTAGATGTCACTAAACCCTACGCACTATGCCTTTAACTAGGCCACTGATGAGCACTCACGTCTTTACTCTGCATCTTCCCGACCAGGGAGGAGTCTGGTGTTCCTGTCAGGCGGAGGATCTTCTTCAGCTGATCAATACCTGAGCACGCTGGGTTAAGTGTGGATGCCGGGCACATGTAGTGGAGGCGGGGCTTAAAGGTATACAACTCTGTACATTTAGCTGTGTATACATCTAAAACTGTTTAGAATGTTCAAATATGTTTTTAGTTTCTGGTATGGTGCAAAACTGAAGATGGATAATACACACTTGAAATAAGACAAAGATAGGTCATTTGAGATCTCCTCAGATGAGGATTAACTTTGCGGCCCCCCTTGGTGGCTGAGTGCTCTGAGGGCAAAGATAGTATTTTCATACATGAAGGACACACATTTTTCACTAATTAATATTTTATATTCAATTTGTTTGTAAATAAACAAACATACAGTTGAATTTAAAGTTCCATTTAAAGGTGCAGTTTGTAAGATTTGGTGAAATCTACTGGTGAAGTTACAAATTCCATCCATCACCTCAACCTTCCCATTTGAGCATGCAGGAGAACCTGTGGTAGCCCTCAGTTGTCATTAAAGCTCAAAAGATTTTGTACGTCCTCTCTGTGCTACTGTAAAAACATGGCAGCCCCCATAGGGTGGATCCGCAACTGGTGTAAATATAAATTAAAGCGTTAATTTTCAAGGTTAAGTAAAAAAGCAAGTCATACATTGGGGTGATAATACATCTGTAAACATGTGTACATAATTATTTTGTGATTCTATTTCTATAGCTATAATGAGATAGAGTGACAAAAAATGAGCAAAATCTTAGACACTGCACCTTTAAGAGGGCAGGGCCAAAATCCTATATAATATTTTAACATTTTGAAGAGTAATGCAATAGTATAATTATTACATTATTTACAGTTACTAAATTTGTTACATTTTGGGTTAAATAACTATAAGTAGTTACTTTTTGAAAGTAACATCCCCAACACTGATCTCGGGCACCATCATGTTAAAGGTGCAGTGTGTAAGATTTGGTGATATCTAGAGGTGAAGTAAACATGTAAAAACATGGCGGCCCCCTCTCATGTAAACATACATTAATGGGCTCATTTATAGGTAATGAAAAAAATGTAGGTGATTACAAATTGATGAAAATGTCGGAATGTAATTGTTTTGTTTTATTTTTAGAAGTGACGAAAATGACAGAAATCCTACGCACTGCACCTTTAAGTTAAGTTAAGTTGTTGTGAGGATACTGTCGTGTCCCGGGAAGAGAATCTCACCGGTGATCATCTCTGCCAGGATACAGGCGGCTGACCACACATCCACTGAGAGGGACCACAACACGCAGACAGTTAGAGTCACCGTTGGCTGTACTTGAATGGAAACAGTAATGTGACACCATGTCACCTGTCTGACTGTAGTGCATCCAGTTGAATATGACCTCAGGTGCCCTGTACCAGCGTGTCACCACGTAACCCGTCATCTCACCGTCCGTCTGTCTCGCCAAGCCAAAATCCAGGATCTGAAAAAGACAGTCACATTCAAATTCAGATTGCTCCAAATATTTTGAATTTGAAAAAAAAAAAATAATTGATTAAATGTCCCAGAAGTGAAATGTAGATTAGATTAACGATGTTTACGCTGACTCACCTTTAATTCACAGTTCTCATTCACAGCGAGGTTACCAGGCTTCAGATCCTAAAATCAAACCACATGTAGAGTACACTTATTCATTTATTTAAAAAATAATGAATTAGATATGAATATTTCCAAAATATTACTTCATCATGTCTTTGAAGAATAGA
>JAFBJT010108644.1:0-49201 GCA_016785325.1 Chascanopsetta lugubris
ATTATCATCAGATCCTGACGAAGACGTATGGACGTATTTTTTGCTGACGATGCATTTTCTTATTGAAATGAGACGCCACCGAACACAAAGACACTCTCCTTCCTCCTTCCCCTCACTCACCTGCTGCTTCCCGTCCAAGCCCCCCCCCCCACCCCCGGTGGTTCATTGTGGAGCGGCGCCGGGTCATTGTTTTCCAGATGCCCCGCAGGTTTGCGCTGCTGATGAGTGGAGAGCAGAACAGCAAAGAAATGAAATGAAATGAAATGAAATGCAGACGGATGGATGAAGAGAGGAGATAATGATGATGTTTCTGCGAATCGTATAATGAGGCGCTTGTATTTAAAGAAAGCAACAAAAAAAAAACATGGATGTAGCGGAGGGGCGGCGAGAGCGAGGATGAAAAGAGATTTATTACCACGTGTAATTTCGGGACATTGTTGACGTGGAAACGTGAGAGAGAACTTTAAGGGACAACTACAACTTTTTATTTTTAATCCAAATGTGCATGAAAACTACGCACAGATACTTGATCCTTGTGTTGTCTGAAAAGGCAGACGTTAAAGGTGCAGTGTGTACGATTTGGTGACCTCTAGAGGTGAAGCTGCATGTTGTGTCCGACACCTCACCCTCGCCCATTCTGACGGATGCGTGACTGGTGGTTAAAAATGGAATTACTCACATTCGCTGCTCAAGTACTGAGTTTAAGGTTAAAGGTGCAGTGTGTGAGATTTGGTGACCTCTAGAGGTGAAGCCGCATGTTGTTTCCATCACCTCACCCTTCTGAGCATGGAGGAGAAACTATGGTCGACTTCAGTTGTCATTAAAACTCAAGAAATCTTCAGTACCTCCACTTTTACTACTGTAAAAACATGGCCGCCCCCATAGAGAGGACCCACTCCACATGTAAAAACACACAATTGGCTCATTTAAGGGATTAGAAATTCATGAAAACGTCTATGTAATTATTTTGTAATCTTTTTAGAAGTGACCAAAGTGACCAAAATCTTCACACTGCACCTTTAATGACAAAGGAACTACTCTATATTTCCTATGAGCTGTTAACAGTCACGTGACCTCCGTGACCTTTGACCCTTTGAACTTGGTCCATAAGGAGAAGTTCATTCATTCACATCCTCCTCCTCCTCCTCCTCCTCCTCCTCCTCCTGCTCCTGCTCCTCCGGACAAACACCGATCAGGTATTGATGATCTAATCCTTCCAGCACAATTTGCATAAATCACTAGGTTTCACCTGCTTCGTCGACAAATCAGATGGTCAATGTGTTTTGCTTCCGTCTGTGTTAAATCACTCGGTCAATTCATTAGGTCGCGTTGTTTGATGAAAAAGAAATGCACTTCGACTCATTAAGTCAGTCACACACAACCACTGCTCCGACTGAGATGTCAACAAAAGGCAATTCTCTTCTCTATCAACTGATCCATTGATTTGTCTGCATTGGGTCTTTGGAGGATATGAGAACATGAGCAGTGACTCAAAACCAGAAATTGGAGGAAAGATAAAAAACTTATAATTGTGTTTTTGTTGGAAAATTCAACTTCAAAAACAATAATCAATGTGACAAACAACGTTCTCTTCTAAACACTGATTCGTTGGCTCTGCGTCTCATAATGTGATGGTAATAACAGGAAGTGGGCTGAAGTGACTGAGTGACACCTTATTTTTCAAAATATATGTTTTTGTTTTTGAAGGTTCCTCCAATGTGCAAATGAAAATAAACTCTTAAATGTTACTTTTCATCTTTTGTCGTGACAATGTGTCACTTTCACCGGCAGATCGTAAACAGACAGAATGTGTGTGTGTGTGTGTGTGAGAGAGAGAGAGTGAGCGAGCAAGGAAACGTGTGTGTGAGTGTGTGACCCATTTATTGTGAAAGTCATTAACCAACAATACGAACATCATTATAATGGACTCCCTCTTGTCTGTGTATAGAAACTTCATTGTCAGGGTTACTCACACGGAAACTCCTTTATTACTGTAATAAATAGTGATAAATAACCTTGTGCCATAAACAGACTCCATTAAAACGATTCCTGTTGTGTCGGCGTTATTATGATATGGATTTAAACTCAAACATAAAACAACATCATAAAACATGTGCAGACTAGAGAAGATTTTTATTTATTCATTTGGATTTAAATGAAGTCTGTGTGTAAGTAAATACTGGATTGTAAACAATAACAAAGAGCAAAGGAGTGAATGCTGACTTGACGTGCATGGATTGAATGATTATTTAGTTTAACTCCAACATGTTTATATAGATCGTGCAGGATGTGAGCGGAGGATCGATATAGTTCGAAGTAGATGAACAGAAACAGATGTTTGCTTCTGTACAAGAATATGAAAACTTTGATCTTTCAGAATCAGAAGGTAGAAAAATATCTTCATTTGAAATTCATTTTCTGAGGTTAAATTCTATATATCCAGGATGATTTGCAAATCTAAAAAATGAAAATAATAATCCCACATCTAATTGTGTGTGTAAAGTAATATATTTGCAGGGTTTGCAAAGTACAAACAATTATTCTCGTGTATATTAGTGAACTACTGTACTACAAACCCAATACTTAGAGAATATATAGACTGTACAGATCAGTTATCATCCCAAACCGGATGTTCATGGAGTGATTGACTGAATGTATATATGTATGGAGGGATGCAAAAGGAATATTCAAAATAAGGGTCAAAATAAAAACAAATAAAAATAAAATATGTAAAAATGGTCAAATGTAAAAATATGAAATGTCAAAGTCAAAATAAAGGTCTAAATAGAAACCATAATGGAAACATCTAGACTAATGAAACGACAACAAACAAACAAACAAACAACATTTGCATATACATGCAATCGCTTCCTGTGCAAACAGAGAGCTGTCATCCACTTATCAATACGTGGTGTTTACATTTGACAGCGCGCGAAACGAGTGCGGAGGCTCATCCCGACGAAACATGAATGATTGAGCAAAAAAAATGAATAATAATAATGAATGGGCTGAAATAAAGCAAAGCACGGGACCGCGGAGCCATGAATGAACGCGCATGTGGTAAATGGAAGGGAGAAAAGTAGGACGCGCCTCGTGTCTCTCCGCCTGCAGTTCCGCCACTCACCACCGGGAGTCAGTGTTTCCCCCTGTAAACAAACTCGCAACACCGCTACAAGCGCCACTGCCATTACTACCGCCGCCCCCCCCCCCCCCCCCCCCCCCCCCTCCCCCCGTGTGTTACTCCCGGACTGTTTGGTCACATGCTGGGGAGGAAGGTTTGAAGTTGCGGCTTCATGTCACACATGCGCCCCGGCAAAGTGAATGGCACACGGCTGCTGGAGTGACACCGGAGCCGGGGAGACCACCGGAGCTGAACCGCTGCTGCCAGGAGAGAAGAAGAAGAAGGAGGAGAAGAAGAAGAAGAAGAAGAAGAAGAAGAAGAAGAAGAAAAAGCAGAGGAGGTGGAGGAGGAGGAAGGAGGAGGAAGGAGGAGAAGAAGAAGAAAAAGGAGGAGGAGGAGGAGGAGGAGGAGGATGAAGATGAAAGCGGCGGGAGGCTGGAGTTGTATCCCACCACCGCTCCTACTACAACTACAACCACCACCACCACCACCACCACCACCGGCGGAGGAGGAGGAGGAGGAGGCAGCGGCGGCGGCGGCGGCTCCCACCACATCCAGGCGCTGAGCACCGGCGCGGGTCGCTCGCTCGCTCGCTCGGTCACTCGCTCGGTCACTCGGTCGCTCGGGCTGCCGCGAGGGTTCGGCTCAGTTGAGAGTGACGGGGAAAAGTTGAGTGACTGACTACAATGGTTATAAATGGGTCCCACCTGAACAGCTCCGCCTCGCCAGACCCGGACGACGACGACGCCGCGCTGAGCCGCCCGCCCTGGGTCACCACAACTTTGGGCTGCTTCCTCATCTTCACCATCGTGGTCGACATCCTGGGGAACCTGCTCGTCATCTTCTCCGTGTACCGCAACAAGAAGCTCCGGAACGCAGGTGAGTTTTCAAGGGGAAACGTAAAAAAACAAAAAAAAACCCCAAAAAGTGCGTAGAAAACAAGAAAACTTGGGAAAGTCGCGTTAAATTGTCGTAAAAGAGACAACAAGCTCGTGCAGGTGTCGTCACAACTGTCTTGCTGAAGTTGCCGCGTCTCCATGGTGACTCATTCTGGCGCTTTGATGTTTTTGATGCGTTTGAAAATTTTGTGCGTGAATTATACAAAAAAAAAAATGTAAACAACGCAGTTTCTCGCGATAGCTGCGACCTTGAATTCACAACACACCTCCAACTATACATCCATTAATCTCCGATCCCCAAACTAGCAATGGCAGTGTTTTTCTTAAAGGTGCAGTGTGTAGAATTTAGTGACATTTACTGGTGAAGTTTCATGAGTATGGGAGCCTCTCGTAGCCTTTATTTATAATTAAGATGCCTTGAGTCTGTCCACTCTGGACAACATGGCAGCCTCCACCGAAGCTATTATAAATAGCTCACGCTACAGTGATGGAAACAACAGTTTTAGATGATTAATAGCGAACGAAAAACACCCGTTCAAATGTTTATATTTCATCAGTGGCAATGAACATGTAGAGAAAGAAAAGAAAATCATCTGAACCTCGCGCACTGGACCTTTACCCCCCCCCCCCCCCTTCAAGGTTGTCATTGTAGGGATTTACAGTCACTGCCAGTCCAAATCGACCTCGACTCGCCATCGCCCGCCTCCGAAGCGGATATAATTCCACTGACCTCCACCAAGTGGGCAGCAAAGCAAAGGGTTCGGAGGCGAGCGCAGCTCAGAGAGACACTATAGTAATTATTGACACAGTCTGAAGCCGTGGGGAAAGCCCTGCTTCCAGCGCACTAATGCTCCCCAGGCTTCTCCCGCTATTGACGTTAGTCCAGCCTGGGAGATTTGATCTAATAATGATAATGACAACAACGTTCCGAAGCCATTTCCAGGCCCCACCACCGAGCTAATGCCATAAATGCTTTCTCCCTTCTCCTGAGCGTGTGGATGAGAAAGCAGCGTTGAGTCTGCCTCAGTGAAGGTGCTTAGAACGCTCATGATTTAATAGCCAGCGGAGGCAGCGAGCGAGTGAGCCGCCGCTGTGAAAACCCAAGAGGCTGCTGTCATGCGCAGGTCTGCACACCCCAACTGGCAGCTACACTCATCCCGGCTGTCATCGTCGGGAGGCTGCAGTGGGGTGATTCGCTAAATACACACCTGACATTACCATTTCACTCACCGCAGAAATGTTAGGGGTCAGAGACGATTTCCATCATGCGGATTGAGAGCAGAGTAGGGGGGGGGGGGGGGGGGGGGGGAGGAGAGCCCCCCCGTAGTGAGGAAAATCCACGATGTGCAGGGATACGATTTCCTCCTGGCTGGCTGGCTGGCTGAGATTCCCGCGAGCTGCCATTGTTTCATGATAATCAGCGTCACCTGACATTACCATTTCACTCACCGCAGAAATGTTAGGGGTCAGAGACGATTTCCATCATGCGGATTGAGAGCAGAGGGGGGGTGGGGTGGGGAGGAGAGCCCCCCCGTAGTGAGGAAAATCCACGATGTGCAGGGATACGATTTCCTCCTGGCTGGCTGGCTGGCTGAGATTCCCGCGAGCTGCCATTGTTTCATGATAATCAGCGTTTGACAAAGCGGCGCACAGCAGTTGCCCTGGATTCGAGTGTTTAAAGCAGAGCTGCTGACAACACGGCCCCGGCTATCTGGAAATAGCACTTATCTCTGAAACTGAAAATATCTCGTGTGTGATGTCGTAAGTCACGGCGTCGTATGACGAGCGGGAGACGAGAGGAAACGATAAATTTCGGGCAAGGCGCCTTTTGAAGTTGTTCCATTAATTATGGCTAATTACATGTAAGGAGGACATAATGCAGCGGCAGCAGGAATTTAATCAAGCATGGAGTTAACTTACGTTATCTCGCGCTTTAATGTCGTATATGGTTGAGCATTAACCGGCCGGGATTACCGCGCATTTATTCACTTCATTGGACAATTCAATTTTCTTTTCCTACACGCCGGATTCCAATGGAGCGTGTTGAAGAGAAGTCCAATATCCGCGGATCAAAAGGAAGTGAGGAGGAAAAAAACAAAGCTTAATTGTGTCCACGACTGTCCATGAATCCTAATCAGGTCGACGTCGGCTGATGACGCGTTTCCATGAATCCATCCCTTTGAAGGGTATTCGCTGCTTTCCATTCAAGCTCAGGGGGACGGGCATGTCTAACTCGGGGCTCTCGCAATTTTCTGTTCAAATAGCCATGGGCGAATTGTGCGGAAATTGGCAGACGTATTGATCAGGACGAAAACTTTTCCATTCATACTTTCATCAGCGCTGGAATGTTTTGTCGGTGGGCAGGCCTCGTTGCGGCTCATTTCGCGAGACTTTATCTGTGGCAACTCAATGCCACGGAGGATTATCTGAGACGTGGTCTCACATTTGACTTGGACTTGACCACCAGTCTAAACTTTCAGGAGCTGAGGTTTTGAACAAACCCCTCGAAGAAAGAATCCAATTCCCTGTTGCTGAATAGATCACGTATCACCTATGTTAAGACAATAGGAGGGCGGTGGCACACTTTTGTGCGGGCACCAAACAAACAATGTAGGGGATCTCACAGCGGGGGTATGAATTAGATAATGAGTAATGAAATATACTCAGTGGAAGACCTGGCAGGTGATGTGGTCACATATTGCAGGCAGCAGTGCTGCCGTTTCTGCACGGCCAGGCCCTCCGTCAGCGCACAAAATGGCCAGTGATTGAACGAGCGTGAAGCCAGCAACACACGGTGAGCGGTTTGAGCTGCATGGCTGGAGACGGAATCAGTGGCGGGAACTCAGCTCAGTGCCAATGCATCAACTTCACTCGAACCCGGTTTGTCTGAGATAAAGTTGCTTTTCGGTTCATGCTGGAGGAAACAACGCATTTGAAATAAAAACAAGATCTCGGCCAGCAGTTGTCAAAAGTGTCCATCTTGGCTTTTTGCCTGTTTACAGTGTAGATGACGGAATTGCACATGAGGTAGTTTTCTGAAACTCTTGTCGATGAGGAGAAAACCTTGGAGCCCCTCCTCTGTGTTAGTTGAAAGTGTCTATGATCATTAAAGGTACAGTGTGTGCAGATTTAGTGCCATCTTGTGGTTGACATCTCAATCCTTTGGCAGCCTTCCATTATCACATAAACTCAAAAGGTGTTAAGTTTGTCCTTTCTGGGCTGTATTAAAAACATTGCGGTGGAACATGGCGGCATGCAAAGGGTTAATTCGTCTCATATTAAGGTGATTACATGGCCAAAATAGCACTTCAACAGTACATTTGATTTCTGCCCACTTTACTTATCGCTTAAATGCTTGACCTTAACCGTTCTAGTCTGTGCACAGGTTGCGGTTCAGACTCTAACCTTCTCCATCTCTGTGTGAATTGTGGTGTTTAACAGGAGAGTCTGAACTACTTACTGACTCACGCAGACTGTTGGAATAATATTTATCGCTGTATATTAAATTTCATCCTTGCCACTGACGCATAAGTTCATTACATATTGACTTATGTAAAAGTTCAGGAACATATTGACTTACTGGGTTTGCATAATTTGAGCTGTGATAAGTCACCGGTCCCAAGTGTCACCTGTTTTTTTTTTTCTGGGTTCTTTCCTTGAGCTTGCATAATCTTCCCAGGATTTTATATTAAGTTGATGTGAAGTTAATGTGGTGTTGGAGGGAGTTGTCACCACTCCGATGATTTGAGCCATCATGGTTAGTTTCCTGTTTGCTAGCCCTCTATGGCCGGGTCAGGGCGACCCAACTCTTCCCTCTTTTCGATATGTTGTCTCTCCTGCAGTAGATAGATAAGAATTGACTATTCTGAATGACAGTGCTAATACACAAGTACATCATCACCACCACTGTAACGACATATAGTGTTCCTGACAGGCTGTCGTCCCATTGGGCTACTGATTGGCTAACTAACTCTCAGGCGCTATTTGTTGCACTTTAAACAAACCCTGGTCCGCTTCCATGAATCCGTGGAAAGGATCTGGTCCGTTTGAAAAGTGGGTCTCGGTTCACTTGCAAGTAAACTCTAGTGCGGTTCACTTACGGTGGCAAACGGACTATCCAGCAAACCACAGAGAGGAAGTGACGTCGAGTTTTGGACGTCGTAGTCTTTCGCGGTCCGCCGCCTTTTTCGGTACTGCTGCATTCGTCTCATGTACAGAGCAACATGCTGGATATCTCACTGTCTCATCTGCTGCTCATCCTGGGCAGCTGCTCGTGAAGAACCAATTAGGGTTAGACTGCATAAATGTAGTGTTGCTCCATTGTTTGTTTTTGTGGTGAACACGGGGGCTAAAGGGAATGGATTTCCGTTTTTTTAGTCCTGGCCAATCACTGAGCTGGCTTTTCTTCTTCCTCCTGCTGTTTTTCTTTGTTTCAGGGATCACCGCCCCAAACAAGCAGCTGTTGTAACTGGGTAACCTTGTCCTGGAGCTGTGGTCCGCTTTAGAAAGCTCAGTGTGAAAGTGAACCAAACCTAAAGAAGATGTGAAGTTTTGAGCATTCCCTGTCCCATCGAACCGAGTCCATCATGGTGTGAAAGTGCCCTTATTAAGCTCCGTTAAAGCATTAACGTGTTTGTTTGTTTGTCCTCCTGTGATTGGCTGGCAACCTGTGCAGGATGTGCCCCACTGCTTCCCTAATGTCAGCTGGGATTCACTCCAGCTCCCCCTCCCTCTGTGACCTTTGTAAAGGATAAGCGGTAGAGATAATGGTTGAACGGATAAATGGTTAACATTCTGTCCATACTCCTCAGCGCTTGCTGTAACCCAGCCATTTTTGGGTGTTAGCAAAGTTCACTGGCAAATTCTGCCACCCGTGTTGTCAGCATGAGTCACTGCATGTGAGGAAAAGTCCTGTCACACTATCTCCGTTTCCTCTCGCACTGATCGTCCTCAAAGCAGAAAACTTTTTTCAGCGCTGGAGCGCGGGGAAGTTAAAACAACGACTTTCCTACTGTACCGTTCACGCTGCAAGATGACAGATAAAGACTGAGCTTTAAGGTCCTGCTGGCTTTTGTGCAGCCAGATTTGCTGCTACAAAACAAACCAAAGAGCTGCATATTGTGGAGCCGGCTCTCTCTGTTTTTATGTGTGTGTGTGTGTGTGTGTGTGTGTGACACAGAGTTTATCCTTTTCCAGCGTTGCGTGACTTGGCTGCGTGTCGGCGGAATGTCATTTCCAATCGTTCATTACACCTCTTGTGTCTGGTGCGGCGGTATTGCTCTGGGTGTAATGAATATTTTCAGGCATTAATGTAGAATTAAGTGGCATTTTCATGTGCTTCCAATTAAAATGAGCATCTTAGGCCTCATAATAATATCCATCGGCTTTGTTGGGAGATTCTAAACGGAAATTAGCTCAGAACTGTGGCGTTTAATAAAGAGATGACTGAAAAGAAAACAAATCCCCTTCTGTCAATGTGTCACAGTCCTTGTTGATTTCGCTGCATCCTGCTTTACTCTTACCATGCGGAGACGTCATTTCAGAGCCATGTCCTGTGAGAAACTTTAATCCTTTAGACCTGGGATTCACGTTTCTGATCTCGAGATTGCTCCACCGAGGTTAAACCGAAGAAAACAAGTGAAAGGAAAGAAGGGGTAGACTGTTCATGCCTCCTCGCTCTGGAGATGAACACTGGTTTCTATTTAAATGCAAAAGTTGATTCAAGGTTGTTTTCTGCCGTTACTGAATGACGGTAACAAGACTTTATTTGTTTTAACTGACTTCTGTAAAACACTTTGAATGCACCTTTTCTTTTTGAATACCAGACACCCTCTGTCAAGCTTCGTCATCCCCTTTCAATGGCTGTTAATACACCTTCTCTCCAGTCCTCTGTTCACCATGGTCCTCATGCCACTTTGGAAAAGTTTTCACGGTAAAGACTTGGCGTTTAGTCACACCGTGAAGACACGTGTCTTTGGAACAGCCATGGTCACGCTACACTGCATAATGTATCCTCTGCCAGCAGTATCAATATCGGGAGGCTGTATCATGTGTTCCCACCTCCGATGACAAGACTGCCTCTCTGTGAACCCTGCTGTGCCCCCTTTGGCTTTCACCGCTACAGTTTCACCAACAGTGACTAAAGCTGTGTGTCTCCCACAAGCTGCTGACATTGTTCAGAAAATCATGTTGGGACACAGTCGGGGGACAGGAGCTGTGAACATCCCCCTATCAAAGTTTAAATGGTCTCATGTTGTTGGGCTAGAGTAAGCCAAGAACTCCAGATTAAATCTGTACCCATTCAAAAAAGTATTGTAAAAGGCATTAGATTTGTCAGTCTAACATCAAAGCCTTAATTAGCCTTAAAGGTCTACAATTAGCTTTCAAAATTGTTCGTGTTATCCAACTTTTATGAATAAATACTTTGTTGTTCCATTTCAAAACCAATAGACTCAAATGATCGCACACATTTTGTTCACTGGTCCCAGTCCAGGCGGTGGTGGTATTGCACCAACAGGCTGAAAACATCCATAAAAACAGAAGAAGAAGTGGTTTGGAGAGGGGCGTGGCGATGTTAGCTGCTGCAAATATTAGCAAACTTAGAAATGGAAAATTCCCTAAGTAGCTAAGATAAGTAGCCATGGAGAGACTGTGATTTAGGAATAACTTGGTCCCATAAACAGGCTTTACTCCACCATCACCTGCCAGGGCTGTCAATAATAGACATGTTCATGGTTCATTGATCCAAGATGTCGATACCACATTACCCTAGATTTGGTGCTGGCAGTAGTCTCCTGCTGTTGTGTCCCATCTGTCTCCAGGTTGGACCTTATTCTACAACCTGTGATCATTTTCAGTCCTAAAGAGCAGCTATCCAAGTTAGCAGACCCTTGCGGTCAACTCGTGCATGTCCGGCCATCGTCCTCTGACCTCTCTTATCAATAAAGACTTTCGTACTCACAGTTGCAACTCTCTGGATTTTTGTTGTTGCTTTTCACCTCATTCTGAGAAAAACCTCCAGAGACTAGCATGAGAAAATCCAAGATCAGTGGTTTCAGGGTAACGCGAACCAGACTTTTCTAGTGCAAAACATCACACCGCAGTCGCTTATCTGAATTCTCGACGTTTTTGCCCCTTTTTGATGTGACGTACATGAATTGCGCTACAGAATCGATGATTCAGCCATTGCATGAATAAGCAGGTGTACGTGAAATCCAGTGAGTGTAGAAGACTCGGCTCACGAAGGAAAGATTCCCTTGAGTTTTGAATATTAGGATTCCCAACCAGCACTGCTTGTCATGAGAAGCCACGTCAGCGAGATGATCAGTTTGCATTAGCTATAACATGTTACTGCTTTGACACAGCGCAAAGAGAAGGAGCGTGACACCGGGGAGGCAGAAACCCTGCCTGCACAGCCTGTGTAGCATGAGTGGCATGTAAGCAGAACAGCGGCAGCCTCTGTGCCCCATGTGGGTCTCCATGGGATGTGTTTAGGCACAGGAGCGAGTTGTTGTCACTGCAGGTCAACGCTTTAGAGTTTTGGCAGAGCTCCGTGCCACTTTACTCGATAACTGTAGCCACGCGTGTAAAGAAGAAGCAAAATATGTTCAATGATGGCCTTATGTCATTTTGGATGAGAATGTGCAGAAATGGACAACTGAAAACTTTGGCTGAGTCACGTGAATCATTTGGCCAGCAATGATAATGTTGGCGTGGAATGTGCCAGCGACTCCAAAATCTAGTATTTACAGCAAGGCCGGCGAAGCAGTTTAGCATAAAGAGCCAGATTAATCTCAACACCACTGCAAAGAGCCACACAACACATGGATTCCAACACATCAACTGCAATCTACAGATCAGATACATAACTCATTGCTTACTAAACCAGTTTTCTTACCTTTGGTGAGTCGCCCTCTTAGTGCGAGCAATGCTCCATGCTACCTTATATGACGTCACCGTGACAGTCTCTGCTTGAGTTTTGTATGTATGCCTTGTACTTACGAATTGCTGAGATTGCACCTTTAATAGAAATGGAGTTTGAAATACTTTCTTAAAGGTGCAGTGTGTAAGATTTTTGTCTATTGGTACAAAAAAAACGATTCCACTTGACAGAGGCCGCCCTGTTTGTACAGTAGCTCAGAGTTTTAACAGCAACTAAGGTTTACTACTGATTCTCATTCATGCTGGGGAGGGTAAGGGTTGAGGGGACGGATATGCTGAGCTTTTGTAGAATTCTTTGGCTGTGTTGGGATGGACAGAGGTGAGATCACACCCCAAGTTTGAGGCTTTGAAGTCAAACCCTTAAGCTTGGCAAAGTAAGCAAAAAAAGTCTCCCATTTCTTTAAATGAAGAAACACAACGACTCCTCCCTCTCCGCTTCGTATTTACACTTTGCTTTTCGTTTTCCCGACGGTCCTCTCAGTAGCGCTAGCTGTACATGTACATATGTGCTGTGTTAAGTTTGGGTTCAAAAGGCCCCCAATGTTTCTAAGGAGGCACCTAATGACCAAAAGGGCCACTGGTCAGAGAGTGTGCTGAGGTGGACATAAGATGTACTGGACTCTATTTACTGTAGGCAAGACATGATCCGATTATATGCCTGATAAAATAAACATGACCTCAGCCATCGCATACTTGCGCTGTTCCACGCGATTAAAATATTAGTTTTGAACTTGATACCTTCCTGACTATTTATCCCACGGATCATAAGAGTTTGAGGAAAAGCATGAGGTAACACAAACACAGCGACATCCATTTAATTAAAAATCTCATTCAGCTGTGACTGCCCTGTGTTAGAAGGTGAAGGTGCAGGAGTCACAGCTGCTCGGCGACTTTTGTCATTTTCCTTGGCGATGACTGCAACGGGCTTCAGAGCGGCCAAGTGCTTAACGGTGGACAGGCTGGAAGCGGAAAGGCTCAGTGGGTGAAAACCAGACTAATTGGGGAGCCACAACAGCCAGCAGGTCATGACTTTGCAATTAATTCATAGTTTGCCCGAGATGAATAAATGAACATTGAGTGGGAGAAGATAAGGATCTCCGTCTTTTACTCATGAGGCACTTAACTCCCAGCTATAGATTAGTTAATGCTCCTGCTGTCAGCCAGGACACGGCGATGAGAAAGGGGAGCGGCGGCGGCGGCCGTGAGCATACCCCGAGGCTTCTTTGCACCTGATAACTTCCAGTCGGCGTGAACTGCCTCTTCCGCTGCATCCTGACACACGGAAAAGACATCATACATGAATTCATTAATTACAGCGTGGCAGATGCAGACATCCAGTCAAAGGGCTTTTTGGCTTTTGCAAGGACTAGAACCCAAATATCAGATTGCACGTGTGTTGAATCAGACGGCAGATATATGTATAGATGCACGGCTGCTGGGACTGCGTGCACGATGTTATCGCCGCCTGCGACTTTGTCAGACTGGTTAGACGCCGCCGTTGGCTCTCCGATGTGGCAAAGAGAGAGAGGTTTGACGACGGAGGAGATAAAGACAGCTGCAGATTGTTGTGCACAAAGCAGACGGAATCACCATTTCAGCCTAGTCGGTTTTTCCTTTTTCCTCTACTGGGTTTATCTCCCCGCCCACCCCCCCTCCCCCCCCTCCCCCCACACACACGCACACACATACACTTTAATAGCGACATTGATGGGAAAATGGCTCTGCCAAAAACTGTCTTGTTTTTCTCTGTTTGACCCGACTATTCCAGTCCTGGCAGGTGCCACATTGTCCTGCTGGGCTCGGGCCCCTTTCCAGGGTTCGCTGCAGAAAGAATCACTGACCCAGCGATGGCTTGTTTGACTCTGTCGACTCTTTACCAAGGTGCTCCGGCTCCTGATTTCACGTTTATTTTCTAATATTTGGAGGATTATCTGCACACACAAGCCTGTGTGCAGTAATCTATTCTGTATACATGATTTGCATCTGCTGTATGATAAGAATATAGGCTTTGTGTGTGTTCCATCCTCTGTGCAAACACCTCTGTGCCGCTGCTTTACATTCTGTGTGGTTCCTCTCACTAAGTTTGCGCCTCATCTCAGTCTCCCACCTCCTTTGTACTCCTCCTCTTCCTCTTCCTCTTCCTTTGCCCAACTTTACTCACCCTCACGCACGCATACTCGCTGTTCTTGCCCCCTTCTTTTCACTTAAATTTGACCTTCCAGGCTTCATATTCCATGACACCCTGTCTGTTTGTATCACTCTGATCCAACACCCCCACCGTTCTCTAAGGACGCTCTGTTGTCAGACCGCATACCTGTAGAGGAATTCTGCCAATAGCGCTTTGCGTCAGGCTAGTCAGGCAGCAAGACGGTTATCACACAAACCCTGTGGATTCTGGATTATATAATGGGCCAAGTGGGCAAAAAAGATTCAAGCCCATTATTTTGATAAGTGTGAAACAATGACCGGTCTGACACGGTCGAATTTAACAAGAGCAGGCGCCTGGCATCTGGTCGTCTCTGTCGCGACCCTCCAAGCTCCTGTTTCCTTTCTCTTGCCCCATCTGTCTGTCTGTCTGTCTGTGTCTCTGTCTCACTCACAGTGAAGACGTTTTTCAACTTCAAAAGGACGACACAACATCTATAAATACTCGCACGAACAAGAGAGCATATTTGCAGCCATTTGAGATTCCATCCCCCCACTCTAGCTGCCCCCCCCCGTGCTATTTTTAATCATTTACAATATTATACAGTGAAACTTATTTCTGCTTGATGGGAGCTTGGGATGACGCACATGGAAGGCTTAGGGCAGTGAGATCAAGTAAAACCTAATGCTCATCCAAGGGGAACTATGCATAACACATGCATACTGTAGAGTGCTTACTGTATAGCAGCGACTGTTTGATTTTACACACACACACGCACACACACACACACAAACACGCACGGATGAGACAGCGCAAAGCTCAGAGGTCAGAGATCCTGGGCGGTGATGACGAGGAAGGGGTGTCGGTTTGAATCCCGGTCGACACAATCACAATATGGAGGCGAGGAGCGTTCAAGGTGCCCTTGGATAAAGCACTTAGTCCACCATTTCTACTCCAACAGTGGAAGACTGCAGTCGGACTCAGCAGCTTCCAGCTGTGAATGCGTCAGATTAGATGACTGTTAAAGCAGGACACATAATGGAAAACTATGCAGGCTCAGTCAGAGCTGCTCGGATGTGATTTGTGCAAAAAGCATCATGCAAACTGACATTGTTATCTTTTGAATTTCTCCCCTTGAAAATGTGGAGGTTTTCTTTGTTTTATAATTAAAGGTAACTGTAGGGTCTAATGACATCTAGTGGTGAAGTTGCGTGTTGCAGCTGAATGCTCACCACTTTACACTTGCCTTCCACCAATGATAGCTTTTAGTCAGTAAAGCTCAAAATATATTTAGTTTGTCTCTTCTGGGCTATTGTAAAAGCGTGGTGGTGCAACATGGCGGCCTCCATAAAGAGGGGGCTAGTGATGATTATAGATGATTATTTACTTAAAGGTACAGTGCGTAAGATTACGTGACATCTAGTGGTGAGGTTGCATGTTGTATCCATCCCCTCAACCCTTCCAAGCATGAATGAGAACCAGTAGTAAACCTTAGTTGTGGTTAAAACTCTGAGCTACTGTACAAACAGGGCGGCCTCTATCAAGTGGAATCGTTTTTTTGTCCCAATAGACAAAAATCGGACACACTGCACCTTTAAGAAAGTATTTCATACTCCATTTCTATTAAAGGTGCAATCTGTACAATTTCTGCAAGAATATGTTTATTTTATAAAACAAATCAAAGTGATTTTTTTTATATGACTGTAAAATATAAAAGTGTAAAAAAGTGTTGTTTTCATATGTGATCAGAATGAGGACCTCGTAGGGAGGCCGCCATATTGAACCAACATGTTTTTACAGTAGCCCAGAGTGGACAAAGTAGCTTCTCCTTTATGTTTCTAGGGGAAGGGTGAGGTGAGGGGCATTCAGCTGCAACATGAAACTTCAACTGTAGATGTCACCAAATCCCACACACTGGGCCTTGGAAAGAAATTGAAATATTTCATCACAATCCCAAACACTGGCCCTTTAACAAGACTAACAACGCAGTTTAACGCCCCTCCGAGCCGACGGGTTGATTGGGTTGAAAGGCACATAATGGTGATTTTTGTTGGCAGACACATGAATACCATTTGATGAAGCCGTGTGAATACTGACCCATTCAGCTTTATCAGACCTTTGTTCCGGGTTAAACAGTGGACACTAATCACTCTGTCACAGCAACCGTCCTGCCCACTCTCACTTCATATGACTATTACAAAAATAACCATTTCACGAACCGCAAAGCCAAGAACAGAGGGGGCCTCGGGCTAAAAATAGCACCATGGGTTAGAATGGTGCCTGTTGTGAAATTAGCAGGTGTGGCTCAAACTGTGCCAGCGCTAAAATAGGGAAAGAGAGATTTGTTAGGTAAACTAATTAGCATAGGAAATAACAGAATTCAGGGAGCAAGAGAAACCTCTGACAAAAATATAAAAAAACCAACAACAACAGGGAGCGAGAGAAGCATGACCATAACAATCTGTTTTTCCTGATTCACTCGCAGAGACACGCGTTTGTTCTTCTAGTCAGCAAAGGATGAGATTCTCCTCAGACACCCTCTGTAAACTTCTCCGTTATGTAATCGCCAGTAGTTAGAAATGTTCTCGGCTGGATTCACAGCGGAACAGACTGAAGCAGTGCTAATATTTATGAGAGAGGGGGGGGGTGGGGCGCACAATTGTGTTCGTGCTCTGTGAAATGAAAGCACCTCATCACCTCCAAAGTCAGGTGATTACTTACTTCCACGCTGCCCCTGGAAAAATTAATTTTCACAATGTCAACAATTTCCCTTTTTTTTTTTCTTTTTTTTTCATTTATTGATTTTCAAAGTTTGCTTTCTCAAATGAAGTGAAGAGCATGTAGCACCGCTAATACTGGAGATTTAGAGGATCCTCATTAACAGGATATTAGAGAAGCCTGTGTCAATATTTTTACTGTGAAACTGGATCAAATGACTGTGTGATGATGTGACTCAGGCCAGTCCACAGAGGGTTGTGACCCAACTCTTCAGTTTCCTTTAGCCACACAAGCTTCATTGTTTTTTTTAAATTTTTCATTATTACTGTTTTAAACAGCTTTGTTTGACAACTGGTATTAGAAATCCACATCATATGTTACCTGCTCAACATGATCAAGTTGCTTTTTTGGGGGGATATTGTGTGTGTATGTGTGTGTGTATGTACAACTAGCTCAATATTGCATGATCAGATTTTTACCAAACTTTGCGTGACCATTACCGGGGAGGATTTCTCTACATGATTATGTTTCAGAGCAGATTCATCAAAGGTCACGGTCAAGGTCATTAGAAACGTAGCCGGAAAAGGGTTATGACCCAACGTTTCAGCTTCCTTTACCTCCACGAGCTTCAGTGTTGTTTTATGATTTTCACTGTTACCGTTTGTTTTACTACTGGTATTTGAAATATACATCATATGTTACCTGTTCAATATTATCTAAGTTGCTTTTTTTATGGAAATTGTGTGTGTATGTACAAAATAGCTCAATACTCCATGGTCAGATTTGTACTAAACTTCGCAAGAATATCACTGGGGAGGACAACTCAACATGATTACGTTTCGGAGTAGATTAGTCAACGGTCACGGTCATGGTCAACAGAAATGTCGCACTTTTGAAGATACCTCGACAGTTGACCAAGCAAGAGATATCATTTAAGCTGAAACGTATTCCTCATGATGCTGATGTGGTATCATCAAGACTTAACAATAAAAGTAAAATAATTTCGTCATTCATCATCAATTCACTTCACTCACAGAACAATAGACTTAACCAACAACACTGATAGAAAAGCATATCAATCTAAATCAGTTTTTTTACACACTGTGTAGGATGTATTGCCCTCTAGTGGTGAAGTTAGATTTTGCCGCTGAATAATCCTCATCTCAACTTTGACTTCTCTACCCTCCCAAGCATGTAGAAAAACCTGAACTTATAATCAAAACTCGAAATGTGTCGAGTTTGTCCATTTTTAACAACTGTAAAAACACGGGTAGTAGAACATTGTATTCTCCATAAAAAAGGTCCCACTCCTGACATAAACATGAAGGGCTTATTTTAAAGCCATTTAAACAGTAGTATAATCAGACCATTGTACTCTCTCTCTCAAAAAAAAAAAGAAACATACATTTTTGTAGATTTTGAATTCCTTTGCTAATGACAATAGGTTCTGGCTAGGTGGCACATTTGATTATTAAACTATAAAATGTTTGCTCAGCATACTTGGGGTATACACAGCCCTCATGCAAGATGTATATCGCCTCATATGCTTTCCATTCCATTAATAGATTTCTATTTTGCTGCCAAGTCCCAGCCTCTTATCTGACTGTGTTGTATAGTTGAGGGCACTTGTCGAGGACATGAGTGTTTGAGCGTTAGTGACTCCACCTCTTTGTTTAACCAGCAAAGTTATGAAAGAAGAGTGATTTTGACACGGGAGCCTTTCTCTCTCCGTGTTGATGAGTCACACCGTGCAGAGGTACAATACCGTGGCTCTCGAGAGGCAGATTATGACACATCATCCATGGCCTGACACGTTCACAAAGCAATCAGTCGAGTCCTGAGCCTCGCTCTAATGAGTGGGAGCTTAGCACACCAGATTTCCTTATCACAGTAGGCTTTCCTTTAATGACCCATAAACATGCGCCCCCCCCCCCCGCGATTATTGTCTGAATTAGTGTATTTAGCCACAGTTTCAGACATTCACACATTAGTTGGGTTCGTTCCAGCCTTTTCTGGGTGCCGTCCAAAAGCAATAGAGAATAGGAAGTTAGCTTGCTGCTCGGTGACCACGTCTGAGCCCCACTTTCGCTGGGAATATGAGAATAAACACATGTGGCATGTCGTATCATAAAGGCATAAATATATATTCCAGGCCACGATATTGAACTGTGATAAAACGGGAGATGTGTGCAGATAGCGTATGTATGATATGTGCGCCGCTTTGGGACGTTTATTAAATTCCTCTTCGCTGACTCTGCTGCGACAGTTGACCCAATATCTCGCAATTTCTAATTTTATGGAGAAGATTGTGTTGCTGTGGCCTCTGCCTCACTGTCAGAAAAAAGTAACAATAGATAAGACGAGTTCTGGGTGAAGTCGGTGCGCCGCACAAAAATGATATCTCAGGTAACATCATGTATTACTAAGTGTTTTTTAAGGTGAATAAGGGACGATACGAGTGAACTGACGGGTCCTAATATACAGCAACAGAACACCCTCTGCATCTGCGCTGAGCATGAGCACTGTTTTTGATAACGGCTACCGACGAGTACACGTTAAAAAAGATTGGTTTTTCATTTACAACACGTTGCTGCTTTTTTATTAAGGCCTTAGCATCAGCCAGAAACTATTTAAACCTGTATTAAGAGTATATTGGATCATTATTAGATCAGAGAATAGGCATGCACTGATCCAACTTTTTCACCCCTGATACCTCTGGCTTTGGGTCGGCCGACAGTGCAGATTTCAATACTGGTGTAAAAAAAATAAACTGTCGTGACTGCGTGACTGTGTCGAAGAGACTGACATCACTCTTGTATATATTAAACTGCCTGAAACCTAACTCCGACATATATGTAGCTTGTAACAAGATACATTAGCCTTCCTTCTTACAATGTGTATTGCCAATACTAATTTAGGGTGACTGAGGGGGTTAGAGGAGCTGCAGGTCGGGGGTTCGATTCCCGCCTCCCCCCACTCCGTGCCTGATGAAGCGCTATATAAATACAAACCATTTACCAATGCACGGTGCACTGGATCTTACACAGACAGAGAAATAGAAATTCTACTTCCTGTTTCAGTTGGTGGCCCTGACATTGTCCACTCTATTATTGACATGAATAAAAAGGTACAGTCTGTAAGAGTTGTCAACATCTACTGGTGAAGCTGCATATTGTATTCATCACCTCACCCCTTCCATTCCAGCAGCAGGAGAACTTATGGTAGCCCTCGGCTGTCATTAAACCTCAAAAGATGTTAAGTACGTCCACTGTAGGCTGTTGTAAAAACATGGCGGCCCCCATAGGGAGGAACTGCTCTCGATGTACATAAAGGATAAAGGCCTCTCTTTAGAGTAATGCGAAAAGCAAGTTATACATTTAGGTGAAAAATGTCTGTATATAATTGCTTTGTAGTTCTATTTCTTCAGATAGAAGTGGCGAAAATTGACCAAAATCTTACACAATGCCCCTTTTTAAAATGGAAAAATACGTTTCATTTAATGGTTCATTTCTTGCGTCCATGTGGCGTACTTCCATCAAGCTTCATGAAAATCTATTCCCTGCTCTGTTTTACACAAACCTGCTCGGAGCAAACAAACAAAACACAACATTCTTGGCGGAATGAACCACTCAAATAGCACATAATGACACAGTTCCTGTAATTATAATGTTGGCAAATAACCCCCTGTTCAAACATTCAAACAAACAGAGCCACCGTATCATTGTATCTGATTGTCTTGTTTGTGTTTTCTCTCTACACATTAAGACTCAGCACCCATTGTGTATTGTTTACATAGCTCCCCACTAGAGTGCAGCCACACAGACCCAATAACCAAAATGATGAGTGTATCTGGAATCTGATTAAAAGCTGTGCTGATTTAGAGTGGGTTTTTATTGTAGTATTATTCACATTACACAGTAGTTTCCTTCATTCTTCATATCAGAAATCTCTAAATGGAGCTTTAATGTCGATAACTGGGACTTGAGCCATGGCGGCAAATAAAGAGATATTCAAGCCTTTGGGTGGGTTTTAATGAATGGGACAACAAAGGGGAAATGCAGTGGTTTTTTTCTATACTAATATTTTCAAAGATGGCACAAGTTCCACTGCTCTGCTTTGACATTTGGAGGCTGTGCATGCTATTAAAATAGACGAGTGCTTTTTATAGCTAATGATGAAATGTGATGTTGGAGGTACTTGGATGGCACCAAGTACAAAACCCTCTCCCTTCCATTGTAGAGGGGAGGAAGGGAGAGGGAAATTATAACAAGTGAGTGAGAGGAGTGAAAGCATAATGTAGCATTAGTATCATCATTAAAAGGGTTAATGTTAGAGGAAGGGATGAATGAATTAATCAAGAATGGAGGCCAATAGGGAATACAAAAAGGGATATATTTTGTAAATGACCTACTAAAAGTGCTTTTCATGAGAAGTCGCATTCATCCATTCACGTTCGCAATCATACACGGCTTATTTAAAGAATCACATTCATACTCTGCCCTCACATCTGTCAAAGGCAAAATTTGGATTCTGATCAAATCACCGACCTTCCGTTGTGTTGACAGCTCTCTAGCTATGGTTCTTCTCTTTGCGTTTATTTGACTCACACTATCTGTAATTAGAAAACAATGCATCCCTCCATTTCTTGGGATGGACTCAATGATACCAATAGTTGTAGAAATGTATCAAATAAGTAGGTTATGTTTGTCTTTTTTTCTCACAGTTTGCAAGATCAATGCAAATCACCACAAAAATACGTGGAACCATGGGGTCAGAAAAGAACCCATTCAAAGCAGCTGACTGATAACACTACAGAATGTAAGCACAAAGGTTGCTTTTTTCAAGTAACAGGTACACAGATGAAACCCACACTTTCATCCCTCAAGATGAGGTTCTCCTCACATCCCTATAGCTATAAAATAATGAGTTTGTTTATTAAAGGTGTAGTGTGTAAGATTTCGGTCACTTTTTTTGTATAACTTCAAAAAATATCACAAAAGAATTACATACTGACATTTTCATGAATTTATAATCATCTAAATGTTTTATTTATTCTCCATTATCCTTACATGAGCCCATTAATGTATCATTACATGAGGGGTGCTCTATGGGGGCCGCCATGTTTTTATAGTAGCCCAGAGTGGACATACTAAACATGTTTTGAGTGTTAATGACAACTAAAGTCTACCACAGGTTCTCCTGCATGCTCAGAGGGGTGAAGGTGAGGTGATGGATACAACATGCAACTTCACCACTAGATGTCACTAAATCTTACATACTGCCCCTTTAAAGGACACTAACAATTAGCCAATCATTTCATTCTGACAAAAAATGGCGGGGATACCTTGGAGGTTGATACCGCTGAAGCATAATAATGGTTTGTTGGAGCAAAGCTTTTAGCATAGGGAAAGCCCACAATGGAAAAGATGACCTTTAAATGGTAAATGGTCTGTATTTATTTACATATAGTGCTTTTTCAGGTTCTTGATGACCCCTCAAAACCCTTTACAGTACAGTTTACCACATTCACCCGGTCACACAAACAGTCAAACACACTTTCATACTGTGCATCTATCTGTAGCACTTTGTATCCATGAATACATGGGACATTGTGGGATTCATTACCTTGCCCAAGGACACCACAGTAGATGTAATGGTTGGAGGCGGGAATCGAACCCCCAACCGTCTGGTCAGTGGACAGATCCTCTAACACCTCAGCCACTATTGCACCATGAAAACAACAAGGACTGACTGTTTGCATGTAAAACTTTATGGATAATACTTTGAGCATATTTGCACACAATGGAACAACAGAGTGAAAGAGTATGAATCTCAAATGTGATTATGAAAAGTGTAGAATATTTTTGATTCATTATGAAACTTTGGAAGGACAAATTAGAATATGGCGGGGCGCCACGGTCCAGATAATTAGAGGGAAACACTGAATTGACTTGATGAGATAGGGCATTAGCCTTGGCAGAGGTACTTGCTCTCGGGATAACCTTTTTCATTATTGATTTATCAACCAATTATTTTTCATAAAGCTGTCCATGGTTGTCAGTTGTCCAGAGCAGTTTTATGGGGTCAGACTTTTGTTTTTGTCTGACCAACTGATCCAAGCGCAAGAAAACCTCTTGTACAATTGTATAAAACCCGAGGAAATAAGCGAATCGCTATTTTACAAGTGAAAATATGGGAATGAATTTAACTCTCACTTTAAAAAAGACTTGAATGAATAATTGAGATTCAGCTCTGCTCCCACGTACAAGGTTGCCGATGAGCATCATCACGGCTCTGACTCACGGGAAGAAGAAGTGTGAACCAGTAAACTCATTGACTTGATAGGAGAGGTGCAACCCCCATCAGCTTCACAGAGCCCGTCGGTCCAAACTGGCAACCATGAGATCATCATATGAGGACTGGAACAGACGGAGGAGTGTGAGGCAAGCTGTGAGGTTGGTGTTTTCACAACATCAAAAAATGATCCCCACTTTTCCCCACATTAAAAAACATAGAATTATCTGGACTAGATGTGATGTAACCCGAGTGGAGACTTGGGTTACATCAAACGCTTGCATCAGAGCACATTGTGGCCGACAGTGTTGCATGAACTGGTGTGGAGACATGCATCAATCCTGGTGAGACACCCTCAGGGGTTAGGGTGGCCATGTTGCCAGGGGTTTCTGCGCAGCTTTTCCTACTGAGGGTGACAACTGTTACGAGGCCTGTGCATCAGAGTGTAGTGAAAGCCCAGAGTCCAGTGTAATGCTGCCGGGGCAGATGCTGTCAATTATTCCATTCAGACGCTTTTCCGATCCAAAATGAGCAACTGATCATTCATTCATCATCTGTGTCCATTAATTCTACAATAAATCATCCTGTCAGGGGTCCAAATTACTGCCCTGTGCTGTAATTGCAGACTAGGTTATTGTGTGTGTGTGTGTGTGTGTGTGTGTGTGTGTGTGTATGTGTGTGTGTGTGTGTGTCCCTCTTAGGACCAATTTAACATTCTGACTGAGGACATTTAACAAAGAGCTTCATTTTGCCTGATCCTCACTTCTTCACAGTTGAGGTTAGACTCATAGAACGAGTGTTAGGAATGGATTTAAAGTTGAATGTGTGAACTTTTAAGGGTGAGTAAGTATTTCTGAGGATTAAAGGTAAGGTTTTGTTTTGGTAAGACTCTAGAGGCTTTTAGGAATGAATGATTTCAGGGATCCTCTGCCAGTTGCGATCACTGCATGTTAGTGTTGACGGGGTCAGGTCCGGTTCGGACAAGTTTTATCTTTGGGTAAAACATGTTTACAATGTAATACAGTGCTGAAGAGATGATACAATTTGGTAAGACCGGAAGTTCAAGGAAGTATTAGCATGCTAACTTACGTGCATGTTATTGAACACATTCCTGTGATACACTAATGGGGGAAACATTTGGCTTTGGTTGGATGCAGACACAAGGCCAGACAGGTTGTATTTTTTTTTCTTTTGGGTTAGGTTTTTGACAGAGAGCGAGTTTGAAATGTTCTCATTAAAAAGTCTGTCATAAACAATAACAAATTAGACATTATGTTTGGTGCCCCAATTACCTTTAAGCCACGTGTGCATTGGCCATTGTGTCTTTGACTATGCTGTGGCGTGCCAGTAGTGGCACATGTCAAAGGTGGCCAAACCCTGATCTAGAGAATTTAAATGTATATCACTGAAGAGATTTCTGAAAGTACAAATTTGAATCACATTAATTTGTGCTGCTGAACCCATTTTGCTGACACGTTCATTTTATTATTCAACCCACTTTCTTATAATGGCTACTTTGAGGAAGCGCCCAAAGCTGTAAACACAATAAACACATTGTCAGGACGGGCATGAAAATCCAGGCCCAGACAAGGTTAAGTAAAAAAATAAAGTTCTTTACTTAAAGAAGCAGGCAAAAGGCATAATCCACAGGCAAGGCAAAGTGCAAGCAAGCAAGCGAGGTTCATAAACAAAGTTTCCAATACTAACAGGGCGAACATGTAAGACATCACGACAGAGACTGTCACTGGAGGGTTAAATACACAAGACAATCGGAAGGGAACGGGAATCAGGGGAGGACGCGGACACAGGTGACAAGAATGAGGGATAATCAGGGAGAGGGCACAAGAGGAAGTAGACCTGATAGACACACACAGGGATCAGGCCTTCACAATAAAACAGGAAATGAAAACATGAGGACACGAACATGATGGGACATTACACAGAAGACTTGTCCCAATAACATGTATAAGACCATGGATTATGTTATCATCTGATAAGCAACCTCTTATGTTGACCAGACTTTGACATGGGCCTGAACACTTACAGTTGGTTCTTTGTGTTTTCAGTCTTTTTTTATGTCTGTAGGCTGTGTTTGGAAATTAGGTTGATGAGATTGGTGAGACAGAACCAGAACAGTGAACCTACAGGCTCTGAAACCAATAGAGGAAGTTACTGAACCACTTTGTAGATTGTGCTGCTGTCATGTGATGAGTCTCAGCAGTTTTCCTAATGAGCAAGCATGTTCAACATCATATTCAAACCTATCAAACCATTATTGAGCAAGAGCTATTGATTAGTACAACACAAAGCACTGGATGTGAAGGCTTGACAGTCACTAAGGATCTCAATTGTCTCTGTCTGCTGCAGTTAAAGGTTAATATAAACCATGTATTCTCCATGTTAGTGGATGGAACATGGATCAAAACCCATGACAACGTGCTTGAAGGTAATTCTTACCTTACAGATATTTGTGTTTCAGTTGAAAATAATTCTTTGTTATTAAAGTATAAACTAGTATGCAATAGTGTTGTAAAAACATGGCGCCCCCCGTAGGGTGGACCAACCCCTGGTGTAAATATGCAAAAATGGGGTTATGTAATAAGCAAGTCATACATTGGGTTGATTATACATTTGTAAATATGTTTATATATAATTGTTTTGTATTCTATTTCTTTAGATAGAAGTTAGACAAAATTTGACAGGAATCTTACACACTGCACCTTTTAAATAGAAAATGTTGTATCTGAAAGTCTTGCCCTCCCCCTATGCTAAGGTGTCCTTGAGCGAGATCTCATGTACTCATGTGCTCATAGAAATACAAGTTCTACAAATAGATGCACAGTATAAATGTTTGTGTGACTGAGTGAATGTAAACTGTACTGAAAAGTGCTTCGAGAGACAGACATCAAGACAGACTCTGTGATATTTATGATTCTTTTTGGGGGTCGGGGATAGAGGTCACCCATCTTTTTTGACATTTTATTGTAATCATTCACTTAGATAACAAACAAGAAAGTCTAATAATAACATGAGAACTTGTTTCTTCTCCCTTTTGAAAAGAATCGCTAGCCTGTAGGACAAAGCAATTATCTATTTTTAAAGTTTCCTCTGGGCTCCATTAACATCTGAGGGATACTTTCTGAAAATCATACAGACTAAACAACGTGTTGTTGTTTGACTGGAAGAAATATTGACAGTTTATTCGAAAATATTTGTTTGTTGCAGCTCTTGTGGACCTTGCATGATTAAATTTTGGTTTGTTGTCGTATTACTGGAAAATCCTTTAGGTTTTAGCTCCGACTACCAAGGACAACAAACAGGAGCCAAACATAGATACATCAGGCTCCATTTGTTCCAAACACAAGGAGAATCTGATCAAATAATGTAGAGCGAACGATGCCTCATCATGCTACTGCTTGTGTGTGGCTCCTCGTTTCTCATAGCAGCTTGTCGGTGTCATTGTTGCGAGATATTATGTCTCTTTGCGAGTGTGTGAGACGCAGACTGGAATAGAGAGTGGTTGCATGACAAGCGTGGGTGTGTGATTGATGTCTGTCTCTGAGCTGTGCGGTGTGTTTACACATGATGATTATTTTCTTTTGTATTCACTGTCAGTGGATGAGGCTCCTCTCCACACACACACAGTTTCTCCACACACACACAGACACACTGTTTAAATGAACTTTTGATCTCATCATCATAATTACGATGGGAAAAGCTGCAGAGGAAGTGATGTGAGGTTGAGCGACGCGTGAATGTGGAAAGCACTGGTGATGCAAATCACGATATTGGGCTTTTAATATGGGGATTAGTGAGAGTGTGACATTATGACGGCCCTGCATGTGACTTTGAAACAGAGCTGTTACATGCAGTAAATAGGAAGTCGCAGGCTGAGTCCACATCTTACGCTTAGTGACACTCATAATAAAATGGCAAGATAAGCCCTTAACGACAGCAATAAAATGCAGCTCATCTGTTCAAAGCCCTGAAATTTCTAAAGATGACATTTGAAAAAAAAGAAGAAAAAAAAAAAAGCAGAAAGAATCCCAGCTATGGTATAAGGAGATTAGAGTGAGCTCTTTCCAGATCAATTGGGGTCAGATAGGATGATGGAAATAACTGCTGCACAAACTAATCATATATAATAAAGCTCAACAGATGCTAAAGCTCATGGCTGACCTCAATTTTCCATGGGAACCGCAATAATATATCTAAATATATAAAGGTTTGCTCATTTCAGGGTCGTTGTATAACTCATTATGTTACTTATTGGCCATTGAAACGCTCCAACAATACTGTTACCTCTTATTTTGATTGATAAGCAGTGAAAAAAAAAAGTATCCTTGTATTTTATTGTCATATTATTTTGTATTGCAGACCTGAACATATTTTCATACATAAACATGGAAATTATAAATATTAGATAGAAATGAACAATTCTCAGTGGAGTCCAACTTAAAAGTGAAAAGACAAATGAGAGGTGTCAAACATGTGGCCCGCGGGCCGGAACTGGCCGACCAGAGGATGCAACTGCAAACTGTAAAAAAACCCCTGTATTTGGTTTCCAATGGTTAAATTCAGAAGATAGATTTTAATTTTGGAAGTTTAAATTTTGATGCAGACTATTTTCATTAAATTCTCAACTTTTACTGTTATGCACCTAAACAAATGCAAAAACTTGAGATCAGATCGGGACATATGTGGCTCCTGAATTAACATGAGTTTGACACCACTGATAAATAGTCATTGCTCATATAATCCACTGTTTGTGGATCAAAGGTTTTTAGCACTGAAAACACTGGATTCACGGTGTCTTCGCAACATCTCAACCAAAACAAGATCCTGAAGTTGTACGGCAGCTGTCATGAGAAAGTAGAGCAAACACATGTAAACAAATACACACACACACACACACACACACACACACACACACACACACACACACACACACACACTCTCATAGATCCACACTCGGCATCAGCTGTGCAGTGTGATAAGCTCTGAAGTCCCACAATGTATGAAACTGCCTCCACAACCACTGTTAAGTGTATTAATAGTTAATCGGAAATAACTTGAGCTCCAGGCACAAATATTTACTATTGCAGAATCTCCACTCTATCTAAATGGCACTTTATTTAAATTAGGAATGAAAATTAATTGTGGGCATGTGCAGTATTTCTTATGTTATGTCACATAGGTTCTGAATAGTTCTTTAGTTTAATTCCAACTACCATCCACCCAACTTCAAATCTGGGATCAGATTGAAAAGGCGACAGGTTGAAGGGGAAAAAACGTCCAGATGTCCCTTTACCCCGGCAAAATTTCCCAGCTCCTCCTGGGGGATCCCGAGGCGTTCCCGGTTCAGATGAGATATATAATCTCTCCAGCATGTTTTGGGTCTACCCTGGGGCGTCTCACCGATTGGACGTGCCCGGAATCTCTCAAATGGGAGGCGTCCAGGAGGCATCTTGATCAGATAGCACTTCAGCTGACTCCTTTCACTGCAAAAGTGCCCGCGACGCTACTCCAAAGCTCCCCACGGATATCAGAGGAGATACCGTATCTCTGAGGCTGAGCCCGTCAACTCAGCGCAGGCAGATCTAGAGGCGCGTGTATCCGCAATCTCAGTCTCCCAGTCACTTCCCCCAAACTTGTGACCAGAGATGAGAGTCGAAATAAAGATAGAGGTTTGATTTCCTGCTCGGCTTCGCCTTAAGTACAATGGAGCGATACATCACTAATGCAGTTAAAATCTACAAGTCAGTCTCATTTTTTTTCTTTTTTTCTTTTAAGAAAAACGATCCATCTTCGAAGACTTAAAAGTGCTGATGGCTGCAACTAACGACCATTTTGATAACTGATAAATCTGTTTTTGAGTGATCAATTCATCAGTAATATAAAAGAAAAAAAGTGACATTTTATCTCGTATTTTTAGACACTGCACTTCCAAAACATGAAGAACTGTAAGCAACGAAAATATTGCAAATATTGTTCACAATGCATTGTAGCGAAAAGAGCGTGTACTGCCCCCTGCAGGAGACATATGATCTGAATTTTAAAAAGCCCTTATTATTCCAACTACCAGATTTTAAGCCAACTACCTAATTGGAATTGGTTAATTTCTAAATTACATGAGGTTGTGGGTTCAATTCCCTGCCGGTCATCCACTCTCAGATATATCTCTGTTTGTATAAAGGTATGTGCTAAAATAAACTGTAGAGTTGTAATTCAGGATTTTATCGATTACTTTTTGCAACCCTAGTTAGAAACAAATCAGTAAAGCTCTTTTGCACCTTTTCTTTAATTTTCAGTTTATTTCCAATTGATTCCTCTCATTTACTTTTATAGAAGAATGGTGTCCTTTTTTAAAACCCAGCGAGGAGTTTGAATCACTTGCACCTGAAGCTCTGTTGCTAATTTCTCTGAGCTGTAAAGCACAAGACGTGTGCAGCATATAAATGCAACCATTGTTTATTATATTATTCACGATTAATGTTCAGATTGAGCCATTTCGAATCGAATATTTAGGATGTCATTGAAATGTCAGCACTTACTGTACAGTCACCTCAATGACCTTGACACATGATGAGTGCGCTCATTTCATAATCAGTGGCAGTAACTCCTCATTAAATACTTGCTTTCCAGGGACCTAAATGGCATAAATGGGATCAATTCAATCTTCTGACGGGATCAAGCTGCATGGTAATTGCAAATGGGAATCCAAGCGCCCTGTAATTGGTTGTGCTGAGAGAGAGAGAGAGAGAGAGATCGAGAGAGAGAGAGTGAAATGTGACCACTATGTACCAGTGTTACTGTGGCGTTCCACCTTTTGATTAAAAATAAAATTGGCATTTCTTATTAGTTTTCTACCTTTTCTTATATGAATTTGCAGAAATTAGATTTCACAATCCAATCAAGTCACCCCCACAAAGGCAATACCGTCAGTGAAGTAGAAGCAATATGAATCTGAGCATTTGTATCATTAGGTATTAGTAAACCAGCTCATTAACATCTTTGTGTCTCTAAGGGAATAGAGTCTGCCTAAAACTCTTTATTGAATTAAAAGATGCACAAACTCGACAACAACTTGCAGGGAACTTTGAGAGAAAGTTTTTGTGGATGACTCATGACTTCAGTATTTTACCCCGTGAGTCATACATAAACAGAATTCCAGAGGATTATGCAGATTTATTCAAATGGAAAATTGATTATTTAGCACAAAAGCCTAAATATGTATTTTTGCTTCAGTGTTTCCTTCTTCATTGTTGTCTGGTCTTACACGATTACTCTCTACCAAAAATGGCTTCAATGGGCTCTGCTGTCCAACGCTCCATTACCTGTCTTCACTCTCTCCTTGTGAAACACTCTGTGGTACTCCTGCCCCTTCTTCATTGAAGTCCAAAGTCAAAGTCCAGACTGCTCTGATTGGCCAGCTGGCCCAGTCTCTTGTGCTTGGTCATTTGCTCCCAATGACCGGTCCGTGTACAAGTCTGAATGCCTTTGTGACATCAGCTCAAGTGGGAAGTAACTTCTGAACATGTGCCATCTCGGCATTGCCAACCTTACCCCAAGGTCTTAAGCACTTGGGCCCAATTTGGACATGTGCTAAAGTTTCTTGGTTCTGCAGAAGTGGAGCCAGGGGGTGGCCAAGACCACCATTCATTAATCTTCAGCCACCCATTAGCCCCTCTGCCATCGCTTTGCCGGTAACGTTTTTGGTGGATTTGTTTCTGTGCGCAGGTGTTCCCTTGGTGACGAGATTCAACAACGAACTTCAAACATGTAGTTCTCCCCCAAAACAGATGGTGGCGGTAATACACTCAACTTGCATGTCAACCACCAATACAATAACAAAAGAAGAAGTTGTTATTGTGGGAGCCAACAGACTTTGCACGTGCAGGAGGACGGCCCTTTTTCTCGCCGCCAGAGAAAAGGTTGCCATAGCAACTTGCCTCGTAGACAAAAGTAAGGTACGAGTTTCTGTGCCACCCCTGTGTTGAGCAGTGGTCTCGGTCAGGCCACCCCTTTGAAAATTGTCTTGCTCTGCCACAGTTAAAACTCCATCTTAAGGCAACGGCATCACCACATTTGTTGTGGACTCTCACTCTACCAAGGGAATAATGTTGTTAGGTCTAATGTTGCTCTAATGTTGTTCCGTATATGTTTGGTATACCAAGGGGTTTACTTTCACCTCTGTTTGGTAAAGTGGTGGGTTAAGTAGTGTCCCTGCTGAAGTACACAAGAGAAAAGCAGTTGAAGCCACAGACTGTAGATCAGGTATGCTTCATCATTAGACTGACAGAAATGACACCATATAAAACCCCCAAACACCTCCAGGCTCTATGTCATCCACCAACCTGCTGGAGCTTCAGTACGACTAGGAGCGAAGTCGGATCTTGAATCGGCTTCCATGTGACCATCCGCAGACAGTACCCCTGTTCATCTGTACAATAGCCCTCTGTCTGCAAGAGCTAGTTGTCTACATACTTATGTAACTGGCTTGACTTGTTTTCTTTTGCCCTCAATTTTTACTTTGTCTCGGGCAAATGAAGCAATATCTGCAAACGGAGATGCAGACGAGCTTTGGCTTTGTGCTCCCGGTTGAGTTGAAGATTGGAATTGGTGAAGTGCACATTAGGAAACAATAACCATGGCAGTCAGGCAAATAATTAGCGATGCTGTTGGTGCATGAACTGACATTTGGATTGTCTGAACTGGTTATAATGGATGTTTTTAAAGGATGTGGGTGGAGCACAATCAACAGTTTTGGAGTTTGCGCGTGGGTGTGTGACGCCGTTGTCACCATAACACCGTACCCAGACCCATCCCATGTGTCCTGGTTGAACTTTACGTCTGTCTCCCCTTATCTGGGTCAACCCATCAGCCCCCTGCCATGCTCTGCCTTTCAAACACTTTCTCCTCTGCTCCGACTGGAATCACCTGTGGAATAGCGAGGCAGGACAGAGCAGCCTTAAAAGCAACTTTTGTGGGGACAGGTGAGGTAAGAACCGCATCAGAAAATCTGTTTTCTGCAGATAATTTCTTTCAAATTGTGTTTTGAACATGCTGTGCTTCCATTTTGTTCTTCCCATGTTTGAAAGGATGCTCGCACAGGAAATACAGTCATTCTTCCTGAACTTGTAGCTCTTATTGTTGCGATTGTATGAATGATTTGTGCGTTTCTTTTCAACTCGATTGTTGACTTTTGGCTTTGAAATTGTAAGTTATTTGTGATATGGGAAGTAGAATATGTTTTCAAGGTAAGATAACAAAATACAGTACAGACACATGTATTGTGTCTAAAGTAAGGTCTGATGTGTTTTCTTAGCTATTTTCACTAAGAAAAACGAAAAAAATAAAATAAAATCTTATGTCATATAAGTTGGATGGTTTACACTTTCAGAATTCTCTTAATGTACAATGGCAGAACTAGACTTTTAAGGCCAATTCATACCCTGCAAGAAGAGAGAACCTAGTTCTTGCTCCCTAGGTTGCAACAAAGTTCTTTCCAGCCACGACATTTCAGAGTGCAGAACACATTTCTGACATATCACACAATAGCTGTCGGACACAAGAAAAATACCAAAGTTCTGCCCAGATGATGGGTCAAGAACAAGCTGCAAGAACTCCCAAACCAGGGCTGCAAGTACAAAATGACATCATCCTGTTCTTGTAGCCCTGGAAGCAAGAACAAAGTTCCCTGTTCTTCCGGAGTATGTTTTGACCTTTATACAAGAGGTGGCCAGTGAATGGGCAAGGCTTCGTAGGGTGTCCATACACAAATAAAGGAAAATAGTCTACTTCTCTAATGGTTAGGGACATAGTCATTCCCGGGATATTCTACTGCTAACGTGGAATTAAAAGTATTCTGTCAAAACAATGTTCACTCATAAATTACACGGAGATTAGTTTGACTGACGTATTCTGCTTTTATCTCATAGTAGATTGTGATATGTAAAATGTTAGCATGGTTGTCGTGCTGTTCTTCTCTTTTGTGTTGTCGTAGGGATAGTGGGGGTTGCCAGGCTCTGACACCGTTAATTTGGGGGTTGGGGATTGAAAAGCTTAGGAGGCCCTGACCTAAGGGATTAAATTGTTAATCCTTTCTGCTCTAATTTGAAATCAATAAGTAGATTTTGATCGCTCAATTGTACCCAGTAAACAAACTATTATTTTATCACCAAATAAAATTCAGGTCCATAGATGGAGTGCCAACAAATTATGTTTCTGACAAATATTTGATTTATTGATTGGTCCATTAGAAAAAATTCCGACATAGGTGTATCGTCATCTTTGTTTACCAATATGAAAATGGACATTTTATAGAATAAACAAAACAGATCCTGCATTTTCACAATTGTGGCAATCAATGTTTTATCTACCAAAATGTCAATGGGGTTTGCAGAAATTCAAGTTTTAGAGATGTCATCATATTTTTAATTTCCTTTCATACACGTGTTTACATTGATTTTTGTCAATTTACGTCGATATCTTTAATGTTGGTGTTTAAGGTTTGATGCCAGTCACAGTCACACAATATTCCTGCCTCTGCAAACCAACCTGCAGTTGTCTTGTTCATCAAATACCTTTACTCAAACAGCACTCATACCCTGAGATAAGGGTCTCTCGTGGCTTCGTTACTTAATGTCCTTTTACTCCTGGATGGTAACGGTAAGATTATGCTCCCGTGCACAGAGCAGTATATGGATAATAGAGAGTTTTTATCGTGTGAGAACAGATGCTGTAGCCGAGGCACATGGAGCGTCTCACTGGGGAGCAGCTGGAGCAACTGTTCATCTGAGCAGCACCAGCAGCCAGAGCCGTGGCCACATGGTTCATCCAGCTCACAGCTCCTGAGGGGGCGGGCTGCATGTACAGTATCCCCCACACAATGACCCTACGTCAGTCAAGTGTGATGGAAAGATAAAGGCCCCGCACATCCGCGGATTACCCATGACAGTGACCCCGGTGTTTAACGGTGGTATTGCACACGTTGTTACATTTTATGCCTTGTCTCACAGGTTAGTTTTTTATTTTTCAAACCACCCGTTCATGACACGTGACGAGTGTGTAATCAGATTGACAACATGACATTGGACAACTTGTCTTGGGGGCTTTATCTGGAAGACGTGACTGGTCCTGTCAGGCTGTGTCAGGCCACCAGCTGTGGGGGGCTGGCTGACATCCAGTGTGACACCACCCGTGGTGTTTTGTCATCTCTGCTCCCTGACCAGGGAAAGTAAGCGTGGCGGACAGGTATTTTCACAACACATGATCCTCAACATTGCTGCAGAGCTTGTAAGAATGGAGCCGAGCAATTTTGAGATGGAGAGCTAGGTTTTTTTGAAGTTTGATGAGGTCGGGCCACTTTCGTGATGATTCCGAAATCTCACCATAGAAACCACAGAACATCAAAACATTGTCAATTAGAATAGAGGCTTGTTTATTTCTCCTCAAAGCCAAAAAAAACTCAAATTCCCGACAAAAATTCAACCTTATTAGAAAGAAGAAAATGCACCTCTGTTTCAAACGTGTGCTGGATAAAGGGCAGTGTGTTCTGACTGGCGGAGTTTCTTAAAGGTGCAGTGTGTAAGATTTGGTGATATCTTGTGGTAAAGTTACATGTTGTATCCGTCATCTCACCCTCAGTTGTCATTTAAACTCATAAGATGTTTAGTAGGTCCACTGTGGGCTTTTGTAAAAACATGGCGGCCCTTGTAGAGAGGACACATCTGCATGTGAATATACATTAATGGGCTCATTTAAGGGTAATGGAAGAATACATTGACGTGATTTAGTATAAATTCATGAAAATGCCAGTATGTTTTTAAATACAACCCTAACACTAAATGACAAAAAATACCGACATTTTACACACTGTACCTTTTAAAAAGAACTTCCTGTCCATTGGATAAACGTGATGTGTGAAGTACTCTTGGTTTAGATAAATATTTCTTGGATGTCATGAGTCAGGAAACAACCGTGAATTAAAACTCAAAGAGAAATATTGCATTGTCATCGTCGTACGAAGGATCCTGGCGTGAGTGCTGACCATGGTGATGAATGCTGGATTCTGACATTTAAATATTTCTCTTGCAACTGGAGGGGTGGGGGGGGCAGCTGCTTCATGAGCGCTGCCCTCGTGCTCGGTGTGAACTAGAATCAGGCTGACAGTGCATCCTTTCCACTCTGCCGTTTTGGTCTTTCGTACTTCCCTCGCTGAGCCGGGGTGCTTGAGGTCAGTTTTGTAAATCCGTGTATTTATTTTATTTTTTTTTACTGCGATGCCACACCAGGGTAAGAATAAAGCCCTGCTGCTAAATCCACTTCAGAAGAAGTGCTTCCCTTTCCATGAACATCACAAACCAGAGTCGCCGCTGGTAATAAAGGAGGCTATTGAGAAATGCTTCTGCCTTCCATGTTTTATGAACGTGCCCTTCGTCCCGTGTGCTTTTGCACTGGTGCCGAAATAGGTTGCGCGAGAGGAGCCAGGAGATTAAAGGCGGACGAGAGTCTCATCATCCAAGCCCGTCACTGCCTTCATTCATAAACACAATATCCGCAAATCCAATAGTGACCCAGGGACATAATCACTGCCTCTGCCTCTCTATCGGGTAGAACTCTCTCTCTCTCTCTCTCTCTCTCTCTCTCTCTCTCTCTCTCCTTCTTCTCTCCTCCTTCGCTTCATTCTTCTCCCTGTTTGGATTATTATTAACACAGTTCAAGCAAAGTTCCACCGTCACAGTTGTTGTTTTCAGTGCATTTTGTCACATTTCTGTGTGTGCAACCAAGAGCTGCCACCCTATTTCTACCGGATGGATTGCCATGATAATCCGATTTGTTTTCTCTCTCTCTCTCTCTCTCTCTCTCTCTCTCTCTCTCTCTCTCTCTCTCTCTCTCTCTCTCTGTCAGTGATGAGATNNNNTCTCTCTCTCTCTCTCTCTCTCTCTCTCTCTCTCTCTCTCTCTCTCTCCCTCTTTCGCTCACTGTCAGTGCTGAAAGATGTTTTTGAGTGAATTCCACAAGACTCTCTGCTAAAACACACAAACACCAAAACACATCAGATGAGTCCTTTCATCAGCGGCTCATCTCCCGCACGGTTAGCGATCGCTGAGTCATGCATGAGCCGTCACGCTGCATTAATGATGAAAGGAAATCCGTGAGGGGAATTTCTGTAAAAAGTGCAGAAAGGTACAAAAAAAAAAATAGCAGCGTCTGATTTTAAGGCGAAAAGGCCGACAGACACGGAGCACAATGTCACAGCGCCACAGTCACGGAATATACGTATCCAAGTTAAGTGCAAAATGGTCCAGCTAAGTGGAATTAAAGTCAGGAATGCGTGGTGATGTTTTCCTTCTCATCACAAATAAGATTCCACCCAAGTGTTTGAGAAAGGTCATAAGTTCAATTTGTTTTCGCGGAGACGGTTTTAATTTACTTTTTTTTTTTTCGTTTTCGCTTTTCGCTATCGATTTTTGTTTTCGGATCAGAGCTTTTTCCCGTTTTGATCTGGCACCACGCTTCGTCGTGGTACTTTCCAAATTAGAGGTCGCAGACAAAAACACATCTAATCTGTTTGTCTCGTACTGGTTGAGGAGATTTGATCAGATTTAGGGAAAGACTCTCGCATCGCCTTAAGGATATTGCAAGGGTGGTGTTAAACCCGCTGTTATTTCGTTGTATTCCTCCAAAGGTGTCCTTCAATAAGAGCAGGGATGTCAAACTCATTAAACTTCCGAGGCCACATACGCCCCAATTTGATTGTAAGTGGGCCGGACCGGTAAAACCATAGCACACCAAGCTAGTTGGCTTAGTACTACTTTTACTTTTATTGAAAAATTGCACTTAATGTCTTCTTTGCAATTTTTACACTTTGCAAAGCATTCTCATGGGCCAGTTTTGCCCCGTGGGCCGTATGTTTAACAGCCCTGTTTTAAATAATAGACCATTCAAAAATTGTAAATTTGACCAAAACATTTCAATTAATTTAGAAATAGAGAATTTTTTAAATCATCCCATTTCTAGACAAAATGTATTGACATTTTATTACACTTTGAAAAGTAATCTCGTGAGCTGGACTGTACTCTCTGGTGGGCCGGTTTTGGCCCACGGGCCGTATGTTTGACACCCTCATATTAGGGTGTGTGATGAAAAGTGTTTTCATGTATTAGTTGTGGGTTTATTTCTTGATTTTCTTTACAAAGTATTAGGTTAGAGGGAATCAACAAAAGTCTTTGAAAATGAAAAACAACTTTTTTGCAGTTGTAGTCGTTTTCATATCAAATATAAACAACACGTCTCATGCTACTCCTTTGTAGTTCCTCTCCCATGCTTTGCTCAACACTGGATGTGTAAAGCAACAAAGTACATCTCAAGGTCAGTAAACTTACTGGTGCCGCTGTAAAAAAAATTGAGCCGATCATAAATGAAAGAAATGCATTCGACGATATGGGCTGTAATTACATTCAAAATTTACATATTCTTGACATATTGAAATGTATTCATATTCCTGGGGTGCTTTTTCACACATTACCATACATTAAAAGGAGCGTTGTGGAGTGTACTCTGCCAAGGGTGCCATACTAAAGAGCCTTACCGTGCTTTTTCTGCACATTCATCCCGACCCCGGTAACTTCCCCTGACAAGGTATGCAGTTAGACTTGACTTCTGACCGTGAGTAATGAAATGCCTAGTTCATTAGTGCAGCCGGGACAAAAGGCCACAGAGTCAAAGGCATCACACTCAGGACTGGCTCCGCCCCTCAGCACATGCACATGCAGGCCTGAGACTCGGCTAAACACACCATATCCTCGACCAACTGCTCCAAATCTGGAATTAAACTCCACACCCACTCCCTCTCTGCTGTTCGGATATTATCAGAGCACTTTTAAGCGTGTAAAGGAACCATGAGCTTAACAGTTGGTGGACAGTTGTCTGCACAGACTGCCTGTAGGTTGATGTCTCTAGAGGAGAATCTTGCCACAAATAACCCGACCCTTATAACTGACCTTTGCAAACAAGGTTATGTCCGCCGGGTCTGTTTATTTGATTTTCAGCAGTATTCTGTAGAAGAAGAAGAAGAAGAAAAAAAGCTTCTGAACTGATTTTTAAAAGACTTGGTGGAACAAGAAATTTCAAGTTATCAGGGTACTGATAGTTCTATCATTGATATAATCTGTGTAATTTGGTGGGAATCCAAATAAAAATCCGGATCTAGCAGATTTAAGTGTGAGCTAATGAGGGGATTTTCAGGCTTTGGCAGAGATGTGCCCTCCACTCAGGCCCATTCGGGTTCATTTCTTGTATGTGTAAGGTGCGTGAGGCAACTTTTTAGATGCCAATATTGATCAGGAAGTTGCACAAGCTTAAAAGTGAGATATTACTGGAAGAGTTTTTTGATTGATAAATGATAATGACACTTCTAACATGTGCGCTCCCGACCTTGTTTTCCTAACAGTCGGTGGTATCTAATGCTAGCTCGCTAGCTGCGATTTAGTAGCAATGATAATAGTAATAGTATAAAGAAATGGACTCCCCAACACAAAGAATATTCCGAAAATGTTCACATTTAATAAACTATCTTCTCACAAAACATTTAAACCGTTGGTTTGCTACTACTTGTACCTTTATCGAAAAATTGTAGTTAAAGGTACTGTATTTACGCTCCTGACCCTGTTTCCCTGAATGTTAGTGACATCGAATGCTAGCTTGCTAACTGCGATTCCGTAGCAATAGTGCGTAATAGTAATGAGCCGACTCCGATTATTGTATTATTGTAATACTGATATATTATTGTAAGTCAGCACGATGTCCTCTGTAAGTTACATAAACAAGACTATGTGTGTGCCTGGCGTGTGTGTGTGTGTGTGTGTGTGTGTGTGTGTGTGTGTGTGAGAGAGAGAGTGAGATGACTGGGCTGCAGTTGCTGAGGCTTCACGCTACCAAATGAGGAGCATGTTCTTTAGCCTGTTACAGGATTTTAAACTCAAATGTCTGAGTTTAAGCAGCGTCGACCTTGACGAGGTCACATTGTGAAGGAGCCTGCAGGCGGCTGCTGCTGCTGCTGCTGCTGCTGCTGCTGCTGCTGCTGCTGCTGCTGCTGCTGCTGCTGCCGGACTCTCATTCACTCTCTCCATCACTGTGACTCGTCTTGGAATTGACGCATCACCCCGACTTTTCATTTGGCTTGAGGAGAGAGAGATATGGGCCTGGTCCTCTGTCCCCCCCCCTCCCCCCCCCTCCTTACATTTCTGCAACCCCACAATTTCCGTCTGGATTTAGGTACAGCTGAAGCCGGGCAGAGCTGTTTCTTTCCTTCTCTAGCTTCCAGTGAATTCTGACACAGGCTGGAAAAGTTACTTAAAACTGAACATAGTCTCGCTGACTTCTCCTCATTTTATAATGTCGCAACAAACCCGAAATAAATGGAGATTGCTTTTTTTGGGGGGGACCGTCACGAAAACTGCCTTTTTACGAAATTATTTTTCTGACACGCCTGGAAATGAAACACTGCCATCCCATAATTTCTCCGTCTAGTCCAATACTTGGAAATTAATATTTTCGCAGCGATGACACCTCTGGCTCTGTATCAGCCTGAAACTTCAGGATAATTTCACAGATCACGGAGTTGTTTACCGGGGGCTGAGAGTCACAGGCGGCTTCACCGAGGTCTGTCCGCAGATTTTCCAAAAGGGATTTAATACCTGGCTTTTCCTCCGGCGGGTCACGCCAGGCACCGTCACTCTCTTGTCCCGGAGCTGTCGTGGTGATACAGAGGAAGCCGTGATTCGATATGGAGCTTAGCGTAAGTGCAGTCTGGGAGACAATATTATTCTTAAATCTCCTTGTTCATTGACTCTTCTCATTTAATCGTCTAAGCTCCGCCTCTTGGCTCATTCACAGTTCTTTTAACCTTTAAATCGAATCAGGTAAAAAGAGCGCGACTCCTGCTTGACTCATATTATCCTCTTCAACAAGATTAAAACCTTCCATTTATTATCTCACTCATCGATGTGTCTTTTATTTACTCGTCAGCGCCTCCTGCTCTTGACCTTCCTCGCAGACAGAAATGTACACTATTGCCAGAGGGCAAACCAATTATACGGTTATTCTCCGTAATTGGACATTAGCCTAAATTAAGTGGAAGCCAAGAACCGTTTGACAAATTCATAACAACAGTCTCTCCTTTGGAAAAACAAACTGTCCATTACATTAGACGCCCCCTCCGGGCTGTGAAGAGCACAAAAGGCTTTTACATTTTTCATTTTGTCAGGAGTCACGCTGGGTCCCTGAGCTGTGATGTTTCTCTTTTGACGTGATGCTTGGCGAATGCTGCTCCGACCGCTGTCATTCAAAACAGGCCGAGTCAGCAAAACTATATAATACAGTCAGTGGTCTTCGGAATCCCTGTCTCCTCTTTTAGGGACACTCATACTGGGCCGGTTGTCCCGCTAGTTGGAAAAGGTTGCCGTATAATTTCGATTCTATTGTCCTTATGATACTTATGAACAAATGTTTTTTTGTGCATAACTTTAAATGAATTGATGAATTTTGATATTCTTTGCTCTGAAAGGCAAACAATCTGGAGTTGTTATGCATTCTTCCCGGAGTTCCTTTGATTTTAAAAGTCCATCTCCAGTTCCTCCCAGTTCATATAATCCAGGAGCGTCAAACATACTGTGGGTCGGCTCGTGGTGCCGTCACCTCATCCACGGTACCCAACAGGTCGGCTCAGGCGTTAGTCAAGAGACCACGCCCCTAAATATGCGCAATTTCCAACGTTAAAATGAAAATATGGGAGTAAGAAACAAATTCACCCCTGTACAGTTGTCATGGTAACATGTGACTTATTGAGACCAAATCCGAAGTTTGTACCTGGCTTTAAACATGTTTCATTCACCTCTGAAGGCTGTTGTAGCATGGGAGTCTATGGGGATTTGCTCCCCTTTGGAGTCAGCCCCCAGTGGTTACGCTCTGAACTGCGAGTTTTTTCACTTCCTGTTGTGTTTCTTCTGTCTGCGCCGGAGGCTGCCCCTCGGTACGACGGCATTCTCACTCGGGTTGGGCGCATCCATGTGGATGAGGATGTTCCTGGACATGAATGAGTGACAGCTTGTCGTTCTGTGTTGACATACGTAGCCTTACTTGCATTGTTCTCACAAAGTGAAAAGGACAGTACATACATACACACCTATACAGTAAAGCTCCCCCTAGAGACCCCCCGCCTCAGGATCTTGTAACAACAGCAGCTGGACCTAATTCCCTATAGAGGGCAGCTGAATGACAGACACCAAAGGACAAAAGTTAATTAATATCCACGTGTGATCCCTGACATTAGAGTGGCTCCGGTATGTTCCACAGGAAACGACAGGGGCCAGGGACTGGATCACTTGTGTTCCTCTAATGCTCAGGTGAGAGTGACAGATCTGCCTGGAGGAGAGAATGGGGGGGGGGGGGGGGGGGGGGGGGGGGGGGGGGGGGTGGTGGGCTGTTGGTATTGACAGAGTCAGAAATGAATCCGCCTCTCGCACAGAGGTGATTGTCGAGATATAAGATGCGTGCACCCCCCGTCCCCCCGCCACCCCCCGTCCCCTGACATGCAGTTAATGCATCATATTATCCATGACAGGGTGTTGTCACATTGGGCAAAACTGAATACGGGCTTGTCATGAGACCCCCGCGATACGGCACTGGCTGGCTGCTATTCATCCAACACATTCCACTGATATATAAGTGACAGCTGCGCAAATGCCGTGTGGCTGCACGTTAACGTCCCTCAATATTAGATGAAAGGTCATTCAACAGTGAATAATTGCACCAAAAAAAAAAAAAAACAAAAGACCTGGATTGGAGCATAAAAGCCAGGGAGGCAGTAAGAGTCGTGGTAGTAGCCGAGGTAGTGGCATGTGCCTCCAGGCAAAAGAACATAATGAGATATTTGCTCCATTGTCCTTTTGAAGCGCATGTCATGAGAGAGGCTGAAGACCCCAGTCACTGTCTGTCACCTCCTTGCATGTTACTCTGTGTGTGTGTGTGTGTGTGTGTGTGTGTGTGTGTGCGTGTGTGTGTGATTTTCCACTGTGGCTCATGTTTGCGTGTCACACACAATGCGGAGTGAGTCCTTGCCGGCAATTAGAAAGAAAACATTATTTAGTCACCGGAGCTCCCTCCCTTTCATTAGTCAGCCACATCAGAAGGTGATAATTGAATGGGAGGTGAAGTTCACACACACACACGCACACACGCACACATGGACATACAAACACACACCCACACACACACACACATGCCAAACTCACCCAGAGGGGGAACTACCAAATGTTTGTATGCATTCACACAAGCAGAGAAATGTGCAGATGCATTTCCTCTCAACATCCAGCCTCAAGGCCTCCTCTCCTTTGGCTTATGTAACAAAGTAGCAACAAAAACAAATGGATGTCTCCAAAGGAGCCTCCACTGGTCTTTTTTGCATGTTTGAGCATATTTACAAATCACGTGCACTTGACTTAGAGCCAAGCTTAAAAAAATAAATGAAACATAAACATTATGCGTTGCTATTTGGGGGGGGGGATTCTGGAATGTGTGTGTCGCATCTCATCAAGACCCTAAACATTGTGCAGCTGTGGATCAGGAGTCGGACTTGCTGCTTTAATCAGAGGGTCAGCAGTTTGATCCCGGTTTGATCCCACGCCTCTCCGCACATCCACGTGCCCTTGGGCAAGACCCCGAACCGCCCAAATCATCATCCCATGTTTTCACTGAGAAAGATCCTCGTTTCCATGTTTCTGTCAACGGTTGAACGACAAAAACTAAACTGTGAGGTGGATGAAGAAATACCAGTTACTTTTATTGAAAAATTGCAGTTGAGGTTTTCACTGTAATTGACACACTTGGGCCAGTTTTGGCTCAGGTGCCGTGTGTGTGACACCCCTCCTTTAGTGTAGTCAAATAGAATTCAGGAGTAGTTCTCATTAAGCAGTCAACGGAATATGCATTCGATATACATGTAGGTATACGTTTCATTCATTCATCTATAAATGACGGAAAAGACACGACAGAGTTTTACATTTTTAAAATTCCTCCTCCATGTTTGCAGTCCGTCTGTCAGGTGTCCCACCTTAGCAGAAGATTTTTTTCCCCCCTTGTTTTTCACGTCTTCCTCTTTTGTTCCACATTCGTTCCGTAACTTCCTCCGCACTGTGACAAACCTCCGACAGAAACGCTGGGAAAAAAGTCAATCCGATGAATTGGAGAGACGCGGTGCTTCCATCCCTTTTTTCAAACAGATAACTCCGAAATGAATAATTTGGCTTTGTCTGTGCACAATCACTCACGCTCTCTTTATCTCATTCATGTGGATGACCAATTTGCTGTGCCTCTGCTGTCAGTGACTCACGTCCTTCCTTCCTCTCTCTCTCTCTCTCTCTCTATGTGTGTGTGTGTGTGTGTGCGCAGGAAACATCTTTGTGGTGAGCCTGGCAGTGGCGGACCTGGTGGTGGCCATCTACCCGTACCCTCTGGTCCTCACCTCCATCTTCCACAATGGCTGGAACCTGGGCTACATGCACTGCCAGATCAGCGGCTTCCTCATGGGCGTCAGCGTCATCGGCTCCATCTTCAACATCACCGGCATCGCCATCAACCGCTACTGCTACATCTGCCACAGCCTCAAGTACGACAAGCTCTACAGCGACAAGAACTCGGTGTGCTATGTGATGCTGATCTGGGCTCTGACTGTGGTGGCCATCGTGCCCAACCTCTTCGTGGGCTCGCTGCAGTACGACCCGCGGGTCTACTCCTGCACCTTCGAGCAGTCGGCCAGCTCGGCGTACACCATCGCGGTGGTCTTCTTTCACTTCATCCTGCCCATCATGATTGTCACCTACTGCTACCTGCGCATCTGGATCCTGGTCATACAGGTGAGGCGGCGGGTCAAGCCCGACAACCGGCCCAAGCTGACGCCGCACGACGTCAGGAACTTTGTCACCATGTTCGTGGTGTTCGTGCTCTTCGCCGTGTGCTGGGCGCCGCTCAACTTCATCGGCCTGGCCGTAGCAATCAGACCCGAGGTGGTGATCCCCCTCATCCCAGAGTGGTTGTTTGTGGCCAGCTACTTCATGGCCTACTTCAACAGCTGCCTTAACGCCATCGTGTACGGCGTGCTCAACCAGAACTTCCGGCGCGAGTACAAGCGCATCGTGGTGTCGGTGTGCACGGCTCGCATCTTCTTCCAGGACAGCTCCAACGACGCGGGGGAGCGGCTGAAAAGTAAACCCTCGCCGCTCATGACCAACAATAACCAGGTCAAGGTGGACTCGGTGTGACGGAGAACGTGAACACGTGTGACTGACAAATTCAACAAAAAAAAAAAACAAGAAAAAAAATGGCAAGTGGGGAAAAATACCAAATATAATGATCAAACAGCTTCGATGCTCTGGGCTGTTGACAGACTGTCGTACTGTACGGTGCTAACTGACCTCTGAACAATCACAGTGAGAACAGGAGTGCATACTATCTTTGTCTGTTATCAAGCACTTTGGTTTGACTCTGCAGTATCTGTAGTACAGTAACTATATGATGTTGGTTTTGTTTTCATGTTTACAGTGATGATATTAATGTATCATGCATTATATAAGTATTTATTTTGTATGAGACGTCATGTAGATACATACCCAGTCAACGATATATCAGGTTATAAAGTGACACGGAGACAAACGGACGGACAGGAATTCCGAGGCCAATATATACGTAAAGAAAAGAAATTTCTAGCAAAAACACGGTGGGAAACGTGTGAAGGAGTTTATAAATGACGTAAAACCAATTTGAATAACCTCATTTGTGACACTGTAACACTAATGGAGTGCGAGCAATGTGGGTTACTGCTGTCTTATTATACCCTGCAATACTGTCCCTTTCATTAGGTGGAATATATATTTTCGTAAGGACGATCTCCCTCTCTCTCCCTCTCTCTCCCCCCCTCTCTCTCTCTCTCTCTCTCTCTCTCTACCTCTCTTGATCTGTCTCTCTCTATCTTGCCACTTTGTGAGCTCATTATACTGTATGCATGGTTATCAGGAATTGTTCATATGCAAAATAAAATCTGATATTGATGGAGCTTCTGCTTCTGCAATTCTCAAAATTCTCTTTGTTTCAGTGCAGAATGTCTCTCGGCACATGACCCGACTCAAAGGTAAAGTAGTTTATTTATTTATTTATTTTTTAAAAGATCTCCTCCTTTTTGCTGCAATCATCCTCTCCTCCGGTTGTCATGAAAAATAAATCTTGTATCTGTGCCTTTTCAGGATTGTAAGAGATGTAACCGGATGAAATGATTAGCCGGTGTACCTGTCAATCATTAAGAGACCCCGCCCAGTCTTTCAAGACGGGGGCGGACGGATGAGTCCAAAACAGGACTTGCAGTTCACAAGGTGGCCACTTGAGACTTTCTCGAAAAGTGAGTCAATTCCCATAGACTCCCGTGTTAAAGTGGACATCTGTGTGGGGGTAAATATTTTTCTAACTCACTTAGTTTGATTCTTTCCGGGTTTTAAATTTTGCATAATTTAGGGGCGTGGCCTCTTGAGTGACACCTCTGCCGACCTGGCGCATTTTGTGGATGCTGCGGCAGCACCACGGGCCCACCCCCAGCTCTGCCTGTGCTCCGCCTCTTTGGAGCCTCGTTAGCACTCAGCAGAAACCGAGTGGTAATGTCACTGACTCTACGTCCATCTTTATATACGTAGTCTATGGCTTCGACGCAGTGTCGGCTAAAAGCACACGCCATTGGGCCGTAGCCTAGGGCGCCCCCTTTTGCTGAGGCGGCAAACTCCTGTAAACACAAAGTTGGCCCTTCCTCCCCTGCCCATCAATACCAGTGGAACTTAGCGTGTACACGGCAAGCTATGCTATCATAGAAGCATTGCGTTTGTTGTTATGCTAACGCTAAGTCACGCTCATGAAGATAAACGCCAGCACTCACCTTTCCAAACAGAGCCGCACACAAACATCCCATATTTAGCAAAACAGTGAAAATACAAAGTGAGAGCAGCACCACTCACTCGTAGCGGCTCATTTAACACCTTTGTGTTTACCTTTGTGTGAGTTTCTTCCTGCATAATTGACCTTAAATGTGATGAATGAAATGTTACATCACAGAGAGTCCTGACGTGCCTGGACTAACCTTAAAGGTGCACTGTGTACGATTTCGGTCATTTTTGTCACTTCGAAAAAATATTTTCATACATTTATAATCACCTAAATGTGTTATTTTTCTTCCATTACCCTTAAAGCCACCTGATGCGTAATCTCTAATGAGGACTGACACATTGTTTTGACTGTGCTAGCTACAGAAAGTTACATTCACACAGTATGTGTACAGAGTTCCTCTAATATCCTTCATATGAAGCTTTGTACTGCAGTAATGTGTGGAGCTGTACTCTTGCTGGCGCCCCAGAGATCAGCTCTGAGCGGACATTTGTAAAGTGCAGTTGAATTGCTGTATTGTGGTGACTGCACCTTTAAATCATTTGCATCGTCCTCTATTCTCAAAGGATCGAGCGCAACGCCACAAATCTGCCCGAGCGGAGTTATTTTTTCCAAAGTGGAGCTCGGCCAATAAAATCAGAGGGCTTTATTTTTGCCTTCTGCGTCATCTCACACACACACACACAATATATATATATATATATATATATATATATGTGTGTGATGGCAAAACATCAGCTTCTGTCTGCTCACAGATTTCAAGGTGAGCACATCACAAGTGTTGGTCGGCGTCCTTCAGGATGTCAAGGACTCGGCGGTGCACGGGTTACCACGGGGGCCACGCAGTACGGAGGGCTGTGCCTCGGCGTTTGTGTGTTTGCATGCATAGCGTGTTAGCGTGGCGTGCGTGGGCTAACCTGTTAGCGGGGCGCCGACAAAGGCACCCGTGCGTCACAGAGGAGGAAGGGCTCGCAACTATGCATCGGAAATCCACTCGGCTTACGTAATAGCTGCTGACCATCATCCTCAAAGCAAGAGCTGAAAGTGCCAGCTCCCAGCAGACTCCCCCCCCCGCCCCCAACACACACTCCCCCCACCCACCCACACCCCATCCTCCAACCTCCCCCCACTCTCTATCCGTTTAATCCCAAGAGCTCTGTGCAGTAGGAAACAACTGAATGGGTCTGAGAAGGGGGGCGGGGGGCGGGGGAAGGGGGGGGGGGTGGTGGGGGTGAGCAAATGTAAAAATCCCAGGGATTTAACAGAGTGATTCTGTAATCTGGGCCTCAAAGATTTAGTTTTTTTAATTTATTTATTTTTTATCACTCAGGATCTAAAACCAACTGGAAGCAACAAAGTCAGGTGTTACATGAGCTGCCATTGTGGTTTAGGCCCCCGTCTGCCATCAGGGGTTTAAATCCCCCAGACGGGGGGGGGGGGGGGGGGGGGGGGGGGGGGGGGGGGTGTGTTCATCAGAGGCCAAAGATCAAAGCCGAGGCCGCGGTGACATCACCGCAGTGATCCCCGACTTTAAATATGTTGTTGTTGTTCCAAGTGTCGTTTTCATGTTTTCATTGTATCTGTTTCTCCTCTGGAGGTTTATCACCACATGTGAAACACTCATTAAAGGGCAAGTTCACACAAAACAGAGGAAAAGTCACCGCCCCCCTGGGCCTCTCTCACTTCCACTGACTGATGAAGAGAGCACAATATTACACGAGTATTACCTGAGTACTCTGATTTATATTGTATTAGTATATACAAGTACATTACAAGTAACAGTAAAATGACTTCATTGATGCAGTATTACACAGTAATAATTGTCATTGTTGCCGTACTCATTACTGGTCTCTGATACGTCCTTCTTCATTAGTGCAGTATTATATGGATATTCATGAGCCATTACTGCAATACTACACACAAATACCAGGAATAATAACAGTATTTTTAAATGGTAACAGTGAACGACGAGTATTTGATGTTAATTGATTTTGACTTCACTGCATTACATCACACTAATTACTACACATACTCATTACCTCTTTAGTACGTAGGTATTTAGTATTACACAAGTAATCATTTGAGTGTTATTACATCAGCACTCAACGGTCATTACTGCTATTTAACATTCGTGTGTCATAATTATAACATTCAAACATTAATATGCAGTAATAATTACTGCGCTGACTGCCCAGTCATCATTCTAGCACTTCTCATTGATAATCTCTGATGTGTCATTCTTCATTGTGTCATTATCAAATGAACATTCCCGAGTCATTACTGCAGTACAACGCAAGTACCAGTAATAATAACTGTATCTTCACATGAGGAAACTACATAGAGGACGAGCAGTTGAACACAAACACACGTGTACTCACGAGTAGTAATTGAAGAATTCATTTGAATCCGATTGAATCAATACTCATTTTACATGACTGTGTTTTTACACAAATGCCTGTGATGATCATGAGGTCCATACACTGGTTCATATATCTAGTGTAAAACTATAGTGCTATATTATGACAATGACTGTATTGTAACATGAGTACTATATCATTACATGAGTGCTTAAAACCAATATCCATCTTATCACACGACGGCTGAATAGTAATTCCCACTTTGTGACGGGAGTGCTCGGTATTCACCATCACTATTCCCGTTTTTCTTCTTCCTGGTAAAAACCAAAAAAACCGAAAACCCCCCCAAAAAAACGTGCATTTCTAGAACAGCCATGTTTCTGTCCCGTAGTAGATCGTGTCCGTCCGGCAGAGTAATCGATATCCGGTGAAGGGGACATGGGTTCCTATGGGCCGGCGCGGTGCCGGCGCGTCCTGCGCGTCGCGGTCCGTCTCTGAGCCGCACTGAAAGACGACTTAAACAGCTGAGATGCCGAATAATGCGGCTCTGTCCTCCCATTGTTCTCGGGCCCGAGACCTAATCCAGAGATGAATCACCGCTGCCACCCGGGCCCCCGAGAACTCCCCTGAGCTGCAGGAGCCGGGCCACAGAAACTGCACTTCTTCAGTCGTACGGTGGGGCGGTGGGGGTGTGTGTGTGTGTGTGTGTGTGGGGGGGGGGGGGGGGGGGGGGGATAATGAT
>JAFBJT010108645.1:19256-37067 GCA_016785325.1 Chascanopsetta lugubris
CAGGAGCGGGAGAGAGAGAGAGAGAGAGAGAGAGAGAGAGAGAGAGAGAGAGAGAGAGAGCAGGAACAATGAATTAAATACTGTATAGCTTATGCACGGTAGGAGCAGCACTCACTGAGTTTCCTTCCCGTACAAGATCCTCCGGACCTCAGTGAAGACAGCCTCGGGCAGGTGAGTCTCCAAACTGTCCTCCACTGACTTCAGCTCGTGCGCCGACATTGTTGCGCTCTCCTCGGGTTGCTTCTGCTGTCGTTCAGTCTACTGTGTATTTCCGGTTTGTTGCCCGCAGGTGCTGTCTATCAAACCGAAGCACTCCTAAGTTTTAAAGAGTCTCCCTGGGCGAGAAGGTTCCAACAGGCAGCTGGACCCTCCGCTCTTTCCGCGCCCCTTCTGGGCTTTACCTCTCTTTCCACGCCCCCTGCTCTTGCCAACCAATAAGATCTAACTACGTCATCCACTCTCGTCGCGCTCCCTGTGTACTTTTTTCTTCTTTTTTCTCTCAAAACCTTTATTGAAGGTTTACATATCCAGCAGTTGTATAAAGTATACATAGAGTAATCATGAGAGGTATACAAGAAACCAGGCAGGTAAAACATGCAGGTAAACATTGCGATATTATCTCCTAAACTTATGTTTATAATCATGTATGGCTGTTTACATGGCAGTGATGATCATGTGAAAGCTAAAACAGTGTTCTCTTGACAACTTATGACATTAGTTGAGTGTGCATACATGTCATGTATGTATGGAGATGATGTGTTAACAAGGTGAGTGTAAATTAAGATACTTACCATCCATTTCTGTTCCTAACTACAGGTTTCACGATTTCCACGTTTAATCTTGGCTGTGCAAGAACGGGGCCCGATCACTGCTGTCACTGTGGAGCATGTTATGTGAGGAGGGAGAGTTTTATGATTTGTATAGAAATTTGGCAATACATTCTGGTGAGGGCCCCCCTCTATGCCTCCCTTGATCACTCGACCCTGCATGCCCTCTTCATTAATTGCCCCCCTCTGTGCCTCCTTCAGAAAGACTGGATGACATTGCTCAATCTTATTGGTTGGCGAGAGCAGGGGGCGCGGAAAGAGAGGTGAGAGCGGAAAGGGGCGTGGAAAGAGCGGAGGCTGCAGTCTGCAGCTGGACCTTATTGGGGCCCAGGGCAGAGTGGAATATCAGTACCTCTTAGGGCCACTAGGAGGCGCCTGTGGCTTGACTCGGCCCGGGAGGTGGGACAAGTTTTGGTACAAAGTGCAAAGTACAGACACAAGCTTAAAAACGTAATGTACACAATTTAGTTAATAATTGATGAACGGATGTTTTAAACAACTTAAAATGTATTAGACATAAACACTTGTGACGTTTTTCTTACGGCTCTGAATTTATCTGATGCACTTGAAGGTGAAGTGTGTAAGATTTAAAGGTGACGTGTATAGGATTTTGGTAATTTTTGTCACTTTTATTAATATTACAAAACAATTACATACTGACATTTTCATGAATGTATAGTCACATAAATGTATTCTTCTGACCCTTAATTGAGCCCATTCATGTATATTTACATGAGGAGCGGGTCCTCTCTATGGGGGCTGCCATGTTTTTACAGTAGTACAAGTAGACATATTAAACATGTTTTGAATTTTAATGACAACTGAAGTCTACCCTAGGTTCTCCTGCATGTTCTGAAGGGTGAGAGTGAGGTGATGGATGCAACATGCAACTTCACCTCTAGATGTCACCAAATCGTACACGCTGCACCTTTGAAAGTACAGTATGTGGCTTGGTGTGGTGTCTTGTGATGGTGTTGAAAATCATCCTATATAATCATTAGAGATGAACCCATTGTAGCCTTTTGTTTACATTTAAATTCAAAACATGCTGTTTGTCTAGTCTGCGCAACCATGTAAAGAGCATTTCAGAGAAATGACACGTGAGTGATTATACACTTACTAAAACATCAGCATATGTTATATTTGCCCTTAAAAATGAACATATTATTTTACACATTACCTTCCATGGTAGTATAAACTATAGTAATACTTTTGGATATTACAACTTGTATTCTAGAGAGGCAGTGGATGAGTGGTTAGAGCAGACGACTTTGGAAGCAAAGGTCAATGGTTGAAATCCCATTTGGTGATACTGATACTGATACCCCTAATGGCCCTATGTGTATACCTCACGACCCAGAATACTGGATAAGTGGTAGAAGATGACATGACCTTCATAATGTCTTTCATTGTATGATTACAATTGTTTCTGATTTGTAAACATTTCTTCCATGTCTGTTCTATAGTTATCCAAACTCTTAATGAATCGATCGTATTCGTGTATGAATTCAGAAATACACATCAGGGTTTCTTTCAGTAGAAATGTCCCATTAAAGAATCTGTTTCCCTCTGTGTCTCTTGTCATTCACAGACAGATTCTTGCCCCTGGTTTGACCGACAGGAAGTCTCCTTTGAGTCCATCCCCTCCTTTGTCCATCTCGCTCCTTTTTGGGGTTTGACAGTTTCCTCAACATCTCTTCAACACAAGACATGGCAAACTTTTAGGAATTGTAGATGTGGTGACATATTTTCACCAGCAGGGGGGCTCAGGGAGCCATTTCAGTTCTGTGTTAGTGAGTGCATTTTACCTGCCAACTCAGGATGACTCGGACTGGAGTCGTTCAACAGAGACACATATTTCCGATCCCCGCTTTTTTCATCTCCTGAGATCAAGTAAAGACATGAGATTCAAAAATGTCTTAATTTATTCATCAAATCTTGGGTTTATGTTCTGCAAAATCCAAATATAATGCAATACTCAATATGACTCGGAAAACCATTTATTATATCATCTATCATTATTCATCCACTGACGAACCAGTGTATTTTGGTCTATTTAGCTGTGTGGTTGGTTGAATGGTCAGATGGATGGATGGATGGATGGATGGGTGGATGGATATAGACTCACGGCAGACGTGTAGCAGGAAATAGAACTGTCTGTGGACCAACAGACTGCTGGCTGGATCCTCACTGTGCTGCTTCTCCTCCAAGTTCATCACTGAACCGCTGCTGTCCATCAGCTCCACACACTCTGAACACACAACATTCTCATTATCATGTCCATCTGTCTGTCTGCCTGTCTGTCTGTCTGTCTATCGTCCATCCACCTATCTATCTATCTATCTATAGATCAATCAGTAATGACTAGTCTAATTCATAAGAGGCTGCTGCACAACACTTTGCCAGATATTGCTAGAGACAAATTCAACCCATGCGGCCATGCCCCTACACTGCCACCATAATATTAGATTAAAGGTGCTGTGTGTAAGATTTTGGTCATTTTTGTCTGGTAGAAAAAATATTACAACTCAATTACACACTGCTATGTTTTTACAGTTGCCCACAGTGGACATACTAAACATTTGTTGAGTTTTAATTACGACTGAAGGGTGTAGTGATGGATTCAACATGTAACTCCACCTCTAGATGTCACCATTACATGGCATCATTACCACCTACTGTTGAAGAGTGTAAACAGATGGTACTCTGCATTAAAACACCCTCTTCAAAATAAAAGCACAGGCTTGTTTTTCACATACAAATGTGACTTAAAGGTACAGTACATAACTTTTAACATCATTTAGAGAGGAAATGTGGCCGGAGGATCTCCTCCTTATACAGTATAAGTACAGTAGGGTTATTCTTATGTATATTCAGAAACAACAATTACATTGCTGAAAATTGAAAAATAATCAATTTAAATTTGTGCCAATAGATACGTTTCATCTTACTCACTGGACCTTTAAATGAATAAAATAAAAATCTAACAACAATCATAAAACTAAGAGACCAAAGTGGGATTCTGAAAAGTTGGAGGATGAGCATATGACAGCCCTGCCTCCCCAGAAGACATTCATTATTCACCTTTAACATCCAGACCACATGTCTCCTTCACATGACGGATGAAGTGGATCAGTTTACAGTTGATATTGAGCAGTTCCATCCTGTCGTCTGTCGAGAAATGGCGAACATCACAGACACTAGATTTCACATTCAAATCTCGAATCTCATGGTAGACATTCTCACACTACCTGTCCTTAGGTTTTTCATACTGCCACAAAAATAACCTTTTCTTGGGCAAGATGGGTGGTGGTGCACATAAATGCACCGTGTGACTATGTGCGAATGGGTAAATGGCCGACAGCTGTGAGTGGTCATTGAGATGTGATCACTTAAAGGTATGGTGTGTAAGATTTGGTGACATCTACGGGTGAAGTTTCATATTTTATCCATCACCTCACCCCCCCTCATTCGAGCATGCAGGAGAACCTATGGTAGACCTCAGTTGTCATTAAAGCTCAAAACATGCTCAGTACGTCCACTTTGGGCAATTGTAAAAACATGGCGGCCCCCCTTGGGAGGACCCGCTCCTGATGTAAATATACATTGAAGGGCTCAATGTCAAAAGCAAGTCGTACACTGAGGTGATTATGCACTGGTAAGACGTCTGGACAGAATTCTTCTGCAACTCTATTTTGACAGACAGAAGTGACAAAGATGTACCGGAATCTTACACACTGCACCTTTAAATACAGAACATTTGACTATGCTAAATCCAAACCACTGCAATACCTTCTGTATCTCAGTACAGTAAGTAAAAGTTCCCCTGTGTGTCTCATCAGCGGAAGGAAGAGATGTATCCCACTGACCTCCAAACAGGATGGTGACAAACATGCTGTGCTCCTGACTGTGGTTCAACGCCCGCGGTGCTGCCTGGATCAAGAGCGTGAGGCAGATGTTTATTCCAACATAGAGCGACAACAGCTCCTGTTCAGTCTGTGATGTTGGTCCACATCTAAGACTCAGCAGAGGCAGCGTGAAAAGATCTGCATAATGTTACGCGCACACACACACACACACACACACACACACACACACACACACACACACACACACACAGACACAGCATCCTTTTGAAACCCAAAGTCTTATAAACGAGGACAAGGGACGACTGTTGCTTGTATCCATGGAGCCTCCACACAGACACTGGACTTTACAGCTTCTTGTTAAGACTTTTGTTCTGTCTGACTCAGGAGTCAAAAAGAGGTTTTATTGTTTTGTGGAACAGGTTGGAACTAATGTGTTTAATAACCTGGCACTAATGTCTCATCCAGGCTCCAAATCTCGAGTTGTACAATTAACTAGAGTTCACGGGCACAGTACGTTTTCGACTTTAACATTCAGACAATCATGTGCCGCATGGCTGTCGCAGGCCACATGAAACGATCTTGCGGGGCACATTTGGCCCGCGGGCCACGAGTTTGACACATGGGCTCCAAAAGGCTCATTCTCAATTGATTGAGATCTGTGTCAAAGTAATGAAAGCGCTAAGAGGACAAGCTGTCGTCACACAGGACAGCGGACGAGCGCAGAGACTCTGGGGGCCTCTGTGGTGAATCTTCATGAAAGCATCAGAAACCCCAGGGGAGGGGGCTTTCAGAGAGACGAGGCAGAGCCCTGTAACCTGAGCTCACAGGGGACGTGGCGAAATAAAGCTGGGAAAATAAAGTGGTCCAAAGATAGTCCCGCTCCTTAACAAACCAATTCCCACAATGAGCAATCCAGAACTGGGACTAAACTCGACGGAGTCTCCGATCGGATGTGAAACACGAGCTTGTCGTCAACAACAACAACAACAAAAAAAGATTTATTTAATAACAGGACTTTGTGCCGACCTCCTGGTGAAACAGAAACGTGATCGGTGCATCAGGACACAAACATATACAGACAAATCAGTTTGATTTAAACACAAAATCATCAACAATTCGTATCAAACCATCCCCATCTCTTCTGCAACTGTCAGAATCGAACTCAAATAAACTCATAATCAGGTCCCATGGTCAAATTGAGCAGACACAAGGTTGGAAATCAGTGTCATGTTCACAACTCTGAGCTTTATGCTTTTAAAAAGGTGAAACTACATTATGAACCATAAATACAGAATACACACAGTCCGGGGTTCTTTGTAGAGAGGGACCACTCATCTGTGTGCAAAAAGGCTGATGGTGAGGGTTTGGGTTAGCTTGAGGTTCAGGTTGGTGGCGCTGTGTAGGATGGGGTGAAGGTTAAAGGTGCAGTGTGTAAGATTCCGGTCCATTTTTGTCACTTCTATCGATAGAAATAGAATTACAAAATAAATATATACATTTTTACAAATGTATAATCACCCCAATGTAAGACTTGCTTTTTACATAACCCCAAAATGAGCCCTTTTACTTATATTTACGCAGGAGCGGGTCCTCCTTATGGGGGCCGCCATGTTTCTACTATAGCCCAGAGTGGACACACTCAACATCTTTTGAGCTTTAAAGACAGTTTCTCCAGCATGCCTGAATGAGAAGGGTGAGGTGATGGATACAACATGCAACTTCACCAGTAGGTGTCACCAAATCGTACACACTGCACCTTTAACAAGAGAAAACGCATTAAACAGCCGAGTCCCGTGGTGGTGATGGTGGACAACAAATCATAAACACAATGACTTTATGCCACATCCCTGAAAATAAAAAGATTTATATGTATCAATAAGTTAATGACAAGTCTGACGTCTAATGTCCACTCACATCATTCACATCTACGTCCCCTGATTGAGCATCGATCTCTCATACTGCCCACGGAACATTAGCACACGTTGTCCGCGACTTGCAGCTTCATTAGATATCAAATGCTTCTCCTTTGGAAAGAGGAAGAGAAAGCTCTCCATGTTTTCTCCCCTGTTGAAAATAGAAGCGGTTTCTCGGAGCATGATATATAGTTAGAAGTGGTTCAGTGGGTTTAAACCACTTTTGTGAAGCTGCACAACCTCTTTGGCAAACTATAGCAGTGCTTGTCGATTTGCATTGAATCAAAAGTCAATTACTGAGACTCTTCAGTGACTAAGATATTTAAAAGGTCCAGTGTGTAGGATTTAGGCCATATCATTTGAGTTTCCACAGGTTTATACTGAAGATAAAGTGATTTCACTCAGCGCTTGGTGAGTGGATAATGATCATCAGGATGTGCGAATTGTTGACATTACTCTGGGATGAGCCCTTTAGAGTAGGTCCTCTCCATGGAGACCGTATTTTTATAGGAATGGACAAACCAAACGGCTTATGAGCTGTAACCGGTTCTCCTCAATGTTTAAATGGGAAGGGTGTGGTTAGTGGTGCTCAGCTGCAACGTTTAACTTCCTCATCAGATGCACACTGCAGCTTTGTACCTTGGACCTTTTCAATAACAAATACATTTCCAAAACATAAATTACAAACCGCTCACATCCTCGGATGAACCAAATACATTTTTTTCCCTCTTTCCGACTTTAAAGTGAAGACTAACAAAGATCTGACTGTGCGGTACCTGAATAGTATGAAGAGAGATTCTCTGCTCAGACCATAGACGCATAAAGAGAAGTGGATACAGTGTCAGAGTCCTGTTCTTTTCCAGTGATCATTAAAGCAAAACCCCAGAATTCAGTGTTTGTATTTGCATGTTTTGCATCTTCAACAATTTGAAGATGATTAGAAAGATAAATTAGAAAAATATTTGAGTTCTGAGGTATCTGGCAAACCTCATAAAAACCATCCACTGATTTACAAATGTATTTTTCTCAAATGTTGGCTGATGGGAAAAAGACCTTCTGGGCCATGTGGGTGTGGCAAACACAAAAGCTGCAATACCACCCGTTATTCACTACTTATTTTTTGCTTTAAAGGTGCTATACGTAAAGATTTGGTGACCTCTAGAGGTGAAGTCGAATGTTGTATCCATCACCTCACCCTCACCCTTCTGAACATGCAGGAGAACCCAAGGTAGACTCATTTAAGAGTACCTGATTGCAAATAAAGCAGTTGGGTGATCATAAATTCATGAAAATGTTAGCATGTGATTGTTTTGCACTAGCTTTAGAAGGGACAAAAGTGACCCAAATCGTACACACTGCACCTTTAAACAAGTGCCCTCACTTGTATCCACTTCTCGTAAGACGCCGATGATCCATAGTATCCACTCAAAACGATACCACAGGAGGTTATGGGGGAGTTCAGTGCATTTCTGAGAGGAGCACTTGCTTACGGTCCCTGTCCTGCGTCAGGACACTCGCACCACCTCGACACAGCAGCTCCTCCTCTCCTGTCTGTTGAACAGCGACGTGTCAATGTCTCCGTCCTCTGCCGTCGCCTCGTACTGCAGAAGATAACCACGCTGGAGCTGAGACTGTCGGCGGACATGGGGGTGACACAGCTCCATCTTCGCGCAGTGGGAGATGATGATGGACAGGAGAGGGTGGGTCGCTGCCAGGACTCCGCCCCCTACCGGAGAGGTGTGCGTGGGGCTGCGGCAGGAGGCGGCGTCACAGTTGCTGCTGTTGCTCTCCTCGGCGATGAACTGCAAGCTCAGCCCGTTGGCCTTGAGCCTGATGGAGTCTGTGATGCTGTTGTGGACGGAGTTGCGCTTGCTCTTGCGCGACAGCTCGTGCCGGCCCAGGATGTGGCGCTGGATGATCTTCCTGAAGGTCTGACGGAACTCCCGGATCCGGTAGGCGTAGATGAAGGGGTTGACGACAGAGTTGGCGTGCGAGAGGACGATGGCCACGTACATGATCCAGGCGGGAGGGTGCGAACAGTCCGGGCAGAACAGGGTGAAGCAGTTGATGATGTGCAGCGGCAGCCAGCAGACCACAAACAGCCCGACGATGATGGCCAGAGACTTGGCCGCCTGCACCTCTTTCTGCAGGGTGGAGCGCGACTTCTCCCCGGAGAAGGCCTTGGTCTCGATCAGCTTGAGCTGGTAGCGAGCGGCCATGAAGATGCGCAGGTAGATGGCCAGCATCAGCAGGAGGGGGATGAGGACGCAGGCGAAGAAGTTGAAGTAGACCATGTACGTCATGTCCACCACCGACACGAAGAGGCACTCCATGAGGCCGGCGGGGCAGGTGCCGTTGCTCTTGTCGGGCCACTTGTGCCAGCCCATCATCGGGGTCAGGCCGATGACGATGGAGAACACCCAGCAGATGGCGATGATGCCTCGGGCCCGCTGGCTCGTCACCAAACTGTTGTACCTGGGCAGGGAAGATAATCACGATGAAGAGCCAGAACAGTGCCGGTTTTAAAGGGGCAGTGTGTGAGGTGTTTCGTCACTTCTGAAAACATTGCGCCGCAATTACATGACGCCATTTCCCATGAATTTACAATGGGCCATACGTTTCATTTAATTTCCATTATCCTGTCTATTTACATGCGGAGTGGGTCCCGTCTAAGGGGGCCGCCATGTTTTTACCGTAGCCCAGAGCGGACGTACTAAACACCTTTCGAGTTTGAACGACAACTGGGGTCTACCGTAGGTTCTGCATGTTCAGAGGGGTGAGGGGGAGGCAATGGATGCAACATGCAACTTCACCTCTAGATGTCACCAATTCTTACACACTGCACCTTTAACTTTGAGTTTTCTTTGGTGACTGTTAACTTCTCTCTTTGATAATATTATAATATTATCATGGTAAATGTTGGCTGCCCATGTTACATGCAACTTCACCTGAACATTTTAGAAAGTAAAGTTTCCTTTCCCTCGTAACCTGTTACTTTTAGAATGCTGTAACACACTTACTAAATTAGTTACTTTTTTGGGAGAAGTCACTCGTTTTTATGTATTTGATTTTTTTCAAAGTAACATGCCCAACAATGATCACTGGTCCATTATTTGAAGGTGCACTTTCTCAGGGCTTTGCGGAATCACTTATCATGTCATCTTGCCTTTTTCGGGGCATCACTGCAGACACTATTTGAGTGGGATTCAAACCAGTGACCTTTGCTTCCAAAGGCGACCACTCTAACCACTGAGCCACTGCCGGCAATCTCTTATCGTCCCGGAAGTAAAAGAGAAAGCATAAACAAACAAAGCCGTTCAGGACTCCTCAAAGGAAGAGTCTATTTTGAGTTGGGCCGTAGAACAGTGTGGGAGAGCAGCTGAGACGTTTAGCTTGTTTCGACTACATTCTTCAGATGTTAAAGAGCAAAGGCTAATGCTGCGAAAACAACCGCCCACACGAGCCGCGCCGATCTCATGAATTTTCCGCAAGAGAGGAAATCCGAGTGAGAAACAGAACCGTGGACCTCAGCGCGGCTCTGACGTGGAACGTGCACGATGAGGTCACAGCTGCAGTCGTCAGGTGGCAGCTTACTGGCTGCAGACCTACTGGCACCGTCCTCAGCAAACGGTTTTCAAACTGGTGTTCGGCATAAACAGCTCGAGGGGAGTATGTTGTTTACATCCGATCATAATGTCTGGTTGCACGGGGGCTTCCAAGGGGGTCACGGTCTGGAGAAGCAGTTAGGGTAGAGCAACATTCATTCCGATTTGTCTCAGGGGACCGGTCTCAGGGGACGCACAGTTTCTGGACACACTTCAATCTCAGATTTTTTTTTTAAATGAGCTTTTCTTATGAGACTTTTCGCTGCCTGGTACTGAGACACACAGGAGACCGAGCAGAGGACGAGCAAAAATAAGTTGGGAAACATTTCACTTTCACTGACTTACTTATCATCGGTTTCAAGTGGGAGTCTTATTCAAGTTATAGTTACTATGTAATGTACTTACGGTGCACTGGTTAGTCATCACTGGATTCACAGCAACCTACAATAATTAATCTGAACTTAAAGGTGCAGTGTGTAAGATTACGGTCACTTAAAAATATGACAAAACAACCACGTACTGATATTTTCATGAATTTATAAGCAGCTAAATTTATAATTCTTTCCCCCATTATCCTTAAATGAGCCCATTAATGTATATTAACATGGGGAGCGGGTCCTCTCTCTACGGGGGCCGCCATGTTTTTACAGTAGCCCAGAGCGGACACACAAAAGATCTTTTGAGTTTTAATGACAGCTGAACTCGACCATAGCTTCTCCTGCATGTTCAGAAGGGTGAGGGTGAGGTGCTGGATACAACATGCAACTTCACCACTAGAGGTCACAAATTCTTACACACTGCACCTTTAAGCTTGAGTTTTCTTTGGAGGCTGTTAACTTCTCTCTTTGATAATATTATCACCGTAAATGTTCACGGCCAGCTATTCTATCTGAGGCTGCCTGCATGAATACATCATTATCATTTAATGTCTGTCATGATACTGAACAGAACTCAGTCAGTGGGGTGTTTTGCTGCCGTCTCCAAATCTGTGACACGTTTATAAATGATTCATGAAATTGCAAAAACACTAGGTATCTGAAAAAAAATGCGTCTAATAAAACGTGTAATTTAGGGCGGAATGACAAATAAACACATCAAAAACGAATACAATATAGTTTTACACAATAACAATATAACAGAATTCCAACATACAAAGTATTGTTATAATAGTTAAATACTGTCAGAATCGTCGTATATTGTATATGTATATGATTTTCTTTTTTTTTTTCTCGTTAAGATTTTAGCCAAATGTGCCTCAGTGGCACCAAACCTGTCCCTTACAGTGACTGATACACCATGGTCCGGGGCACTGACCTGAGCGGTATCTTGATCGCGATGTAGCGGTCGATGGCGATGGCGAGCAGACTGAAGATGGAGCTCTGGGTGAGAACCAGCACGAAGCAGGCGATGAAGAGGCAGCCATAGAAATTGGAACAGAAGCCGATGCTGATGACGATGGCGAAGGGGATGGCCAGGACGCCCACGGCGATGTCGGCCACCGCCAGCGACACCACGAAGAAGTTGGTGATGCTCTGCAGGTTGGTGTTGAGGCACACGGCCCAGCAGACCAGCACGTTGCCCAGCACGGAGAAGCCGGCTATCATCAGTTCCAAGATGATGTAGAAGACGGAGGCGATGGGGTCTTCAGGCATGATGAGGCGAGCGGTGAGGTCACTAATGAGGAGGGAGGAAACCTCGCCTCAACGACCATAGCTGCGGCCCGGTCGCCGCTGAGCCCAGCCTCCTCCGCATCCACCGGATGCCGGGAGCAGCGGGAGCAGCACCGTCACACCTGCCGGAGAAGTTTGTTCGGGAGCACCGATCACTCCTCCTCGCGCACAGCCTCCTCCATCCTCTCCTGGAGACAAACAAAGCAACGCGTTTCAAAGAGCCGCTCTGCTCGTCCTCCCTCCTCACGTCCGTCCCCTCTCTGTTTTGTTCCCATGAACTCCTCTTGATCTGACACCGAGCCAAACGGCAGAGGACACTGGAGCAGAATGTGGCCACAGATTTACAGAGAGAGCGAGAGAGAGAGAGAGAGAGAGAGAGAGAGAGAGAGAGAGGTGCAGAGGCGAGAAAGAGGAAACACTTTGAGAATCAAGGAAGTGGATTCAAACTGACACGCACACATCGGACTTTTACCATAGTTACTATGAGCTTTCATCTGCAGCCCCCCCCCCCCACACACACACGCACACACATCAATGAAATGACGTCCCCATGACGTCTTCTGATAAGTTCCGTGTTTAAACTGGAACTACTCAAGATAGACGTAAATAAAAAAAAGTCTAAAGCCTGGTTTGTATCGAGGGGCAACCTCCAGTGCAGACGGATGAGGCACGATAGGAAGTGAAAACACTTGCAGTTCATGGGGTGGCCACAGGAGGCTGACTCCAAAAGGGAGCAAATCCCCACAGACTCCCGTGTTAAAATGGCCAACTTTAGAGGTTGGCGGATGCACACGCTGAAGACCAACCGCCATTTTTCAGCGCTGGAATCCTCGGGTGACCTTTTGAGAGCGTTGGGGCTCAGTCACTCTGTCTGTTTGTGAAGCTTTGGGGTCTTTTCTGCCCCGCGCGGGTTTCTCCTCGCAGTAAACCGATATTCTCCTAAACTGCAGGGGGCAGTGTAACGAACACTCATGTCTAAAGCCTGGTTTGTAAATAAGACTGGGGGAAGCCGCGCAGAGGGAGGTGTCTGCCAATGTGAGGCCACTTGGTTACATGGAGCTACGAGAGCCTTGCGGATGCATCGAGACACTCCTTGGATGGATGGATTAATGTGGATGGATCAATGTGGATGGATGACGGATGGATGGATTAGATAGATGTATGGATCAATGTGGATGGATGATGGATGGATGGATTAGATAGATGTATGGATCAATGTGGATGGATGACGGATGGATGGATTAGATAGATGAATGGATCAATGTGGATGGATGGATCAATGTGTATGGATCCATGTGGATGGATGACGGATGGATGGATTAGGTAGATGTATGGATCAATGTATGGATGATGGATGTATTAAGGTAGATAGATGGATGGATGGATGGATGGATTTAGGTGGATGGATGAATGGAAGAGTGGATTGACTGAGACCTCCTCTCTCTCCTGTTTCCTGAGGGAACTTCTTTTTTAAATTTTTTTTTAATGTCTGCTGGTCTCTGCGATGAGTGCGCGACAATGGCCTCCGATTCCCTGATGCCCACTGACCATCGGCCACAAACGGCTTCACGAGCACAACTGCGCTGTACTTGGGCTGCTGGACTCCCTCAGAGCGAGCGTTTCCTGGGGTTACTCAGAGTTTTAGGAGATAACATGTGCTGGAACACAGAGGTCTTTGCTCTTCCAGTCAGGCTTTTCCCTGCGGGTCAGTTCCTACCACTCAGAGCTCTGTTTTTTCACGCATGTTGGATACAACGTGTGGTTGGTTCTGTTTGACTCGCGCACAAAAAAAATGTTTTGGTCTCTTTCCGCTGAGCAGTAGATCTTATAATGTCTGGATGTCATGGAATTTGGACTCGCGTCACGGTCCCTTATCGTGTTTTAAGCAGCAGCGGTGGAGCAAACAAAAACAAATATCCCCCTTGTGACAATACTGGAAATAATGAATCTGAAAATGATGACAGCTGTGCCGCACGAAATAACAAATGATCCCGCGATGACGTTATAAAACTGAGAGACTCCAGGAAACAGTGGAATCGCAAAAGAGAGATAAGCCAGGTTTTTCGACCGAACAGGGACAAGTCCAGGTCGTGGGCTTTTCACACCAGAACACATCGGCCTGTTTAAAGGGTTCTTCCCTGCTAGTTTCTCCTGACCCTTGCTGAGACTCTACGGACAGAGGATGTTACCTACCTTGTAAATGTCACCCACCCTGTGAAGCCCTGTGAGACAAACTTTGATTTGTGAACGTGGTTCTGTATAAATACAACTTGATTTGATTTGATTTAAAGGTATCAGTGTTGAGGCCAGTGACACTGCAGCAGGGCCCGAGCGGGATTCAAACTAGTGACTGTGCTTTGTAGTGATGTGTCGCTCGCGAACGGCTCTTTGAAGTGAACGACAGGAGCGGGTTCCCCATTGGGGGCCCAATGGGAAGCCGATTGGTTTTTTTTCTCGTCTGATTTTCTGTTCAAACCGGATGTGATTGGTTTGATTGAATACGATTTTATACAAACATAGTCTCATCACGTTGGTGGGTCAGTGGAGAACAACACGGTTCACGACGTACATTTATATCGAAGGAGATTTTTATTTCCTGTCTGAGTTGTGGCGTCGGAGCGCGGGGGGGGGGGGGGGGGGGGATACAACCACACAAATCAGAAGCCCAGCCACAACATTTTTGACCAGCTGCCGGACAAGGACGACTGGCAACGCACCAACACCAGTGAAGGAGCTGGAGCCTAACACACACACACACACACACACACACACACACACACACACACATCTGAAGGACTCAGCTGTGGAGGTTTTTAAAGTTGAAAGAAACTAGATTTTCTTTTCCCCTTCAAATTACTCTTGATCCTAGTTTTTGTCAGATTAAAACTCTGACGGAGAGATTAAACGCACACTGGATTTTATTCCAGTGGGCCGCATGAATGTCTTAAGCGAACTAATCCGCAATCCATCTCATGCTTTGTAGACATGTCACTCTGAACTCTAAAGGGTTTCCAGCTCATTTTGACGCCACACGGCTCATTCTGACCTTGAGTTTGTCCTTTAAAAACTCAAACCAGCTGAGGGATGAAGAAAAAGTCAAGAACTGAACACGAGCAGGAGCTGTTTTTAAAAGTTTTGCATTAATCCTCTTAGTGTCAGGCCTAAGAAAAGACTGAAATACGATATAATATAAGCCAGTGCTTTAGACGGGTCACACCCCTCTTCCTAAGGGAGCGTAACGTTTTTACCGTCCACACAGACGTTCAGATCTCACGGTGTGAACAGCGCTTTGCAATGAAGTTGGCACTTCAGCCTGTTGTTCCTTCAAATATTTCAATCCATGATTCCTTTATATTATCACACTCTACAGGACTGAAGGTGAATAGATACTATACGTCATTCTTTCCTCGCCGCCAACTATTTTGTGATTGGTTCAGGAGTGTGAAGAGGGCGTGGTTAGTGCGGAAAACAGGAAATGTTGTCTTCTCCTCGCTGGCGCGCAAGAGATGGTCCACTCCTCAGATTCCCACGTTGCTTAGCGTGCGTGACGGGCGCCGCGGTGGGCGGCTTCAATTTCTCAAGGAGAGTGACTGGCCAGAACAAACTTTGTTTTTGATTTTGATAGAATACAAGTTTATATATAATGATACTCTAACATCATTTCCCATGAAGCCTCCCCACAGCCCAGTGAGTGTCAGTTGAGTGAGAGGTGATTCACTCGCCCGGTTAACTTCCCAAACATCTGCTGCTGAGGTGTTTCTGGAGCCGAGTCACACACACACAAAAAAACAAACGAACGCAAAGAGCAGCGCCTCTCTGCGGGAGCGCACCTCAGCCACTGAAACCCATGCGCACTTAAACCTCACGGAGCCCGATGTCATCCACAACATCCACCCCCTCTTCACCCCCGCCCCCACCTCCCTCCCTCCTCTCTCGCGTCCCACAGGAGAACCGACCCAGAGGCACGAGTGTGCTCCAGCTCGCCGTGACCGACCGGGACGCCTCCCACAACGGCCCACCTTTCGCCTTCGCCATCGTGGACGGGAACGAGGGCGACGCGTTCCACATCAATCAGCAGGGCGCTCTAGTGGCTGTGGGCGCGCTGAACAGGAAGAGTAAAGAACACTACCTACTCCAAGCGCAGGTGAGTCACGGCGCCGAGGAGAAAGCGGAGTTGAGTGGTTGTATTGATTTAACTGTCGAGCCGCAGCAACCCGATCTATTCCTCCCCCCCCGTTCCTCTCCCCCTCTCATTGCCCCCCCCTCCCCGTCCTCTCGGTACCGTTTCTGTCATCGCCGCTAACTCAATATCTCTGAGTCCTTTTTCCTCTTTGAACGACTCGGGTGGTCCTTTCTACCCATCTGTCCTCTTAAAGGCGCAGTGTGTACGGTTTGCTGACCGCTCAGGACCAGTGGTTCCGATGGTAGTTGGTTCTGGATGTTTTGTGTGTTCACTCTGGGCTACTGTAAATACATGGCGGCCCCCATAGAGAGGACCCTCTCTTGATGTGAATATACATTAGATAGCTCATTTAAAGGTGCAGTGTGTAAGAGCTGGTGACATCTAGTGGTGGCTACTCAATAGATGTTTTAGTACGTCCTCCTCTACTACTGTAAAAACATTGGCGACCCCCCTAGAGAGGACCCGCTCCTCATGTAAATATACATTCATGGACTCATTCGGGGGCAAGGAGGAAAGTAATACATATAAATGATGATAAACGCATCAAAATGTCGGCGCGTAGTTGAGAGAGAAGTGGCAACGGTGGCCGAAATCGCACACCCTGCACCTTTAATCCCCCTTTTTAGCCTCCGAAGTCAAATTAGGAACGTAAAGAGACGAGAAAGCTGCGACATTAGGAGTTCACCTCGTGCACAGAATGTGTCGAGTGGGCACAGTTGTGGCCGGTGCTGGCTGTGACCGAGGGAATGCGCAGGAGTAGGCAGGTGGGATGTGAGACGTCAGTGTGACGTCTTCTTCCGCACCAGATGCACCATCCCAGTCGAGTCAGGCCTTTTTTTTTTCCTCTTCCTTCTTAATTTGCAGTTCAGTCACAATGTGAAAGTGCAGATGTGTTCGCCGTGCAGCTGTGGGCAGCGGAGGAGCTTGATTGCCCCCTGCTGTCGGAAATCGTTTCTCACAGAAGCCTCTTGCTTTTTCCCACCCCAGGTGTCGGACAGCGGCAAACCTCCGCTGCTCTCCACCGCCTTCATCAGCGTCCGCATCATCGAGGAGAGCGTCTACCCTCCCGCCATCCTGCCGCTGGACATATACATCTCCACCGCGGCCGACGAGTACGGCGGCGGCGTGGTGGGCAAGATCCACGCCACCGACCAGGACGTCTACGACACCCTGACCTACAGCCTGGCCCCGTCCTCCTCCTCCCCCTCCCCCTCTGCCTCCGCCTCCGCCTCCTCCCCCGCTTCCGCGGACGAGAACGGCCCCCTGTTTTCCGTTTCCGCCTCCGACGGCAAGATCATCGCCCTGCGCTCGCTGGACGTGGGCCACTACCCGCTCAACGTGACGGTGAGCGACGGGCGCTTCGTCACGGCCGCCGACGTCACCGTGCACGTCCGGCAGGTGGCCAGCCAGGCGCTGGACAACTCCATCGCCGTGCGCTTCGCCAACATCGCGCCCGAGGAGTTTATCGGGGACTACTGGCGCAACTTCCAGCGGGCGCTGAGGAACATCGCCGGCGTGAGGAGGAGCGAGGTGCAGCTGGTGAGTCTGCAGCCGTCGGAGCAGGGAGACCTGGACGTGCTGCTGACGCTGGAGAGGTCCGGAAGCCCCTATCAGTCCCAGGAGGTGAGAGTATTTGTAATTACAGTACCTTATTTATTTATTTATTTATTTATTTATATATATATATATATATATATATATATATATATTTGCCAAAAAACGAGATGTCATCATCAACCATTTG
>JAFBJT010108645.1:38024-43024 GCA_016785325.1 Chascanopsetta lugubris
GGGGGGGGGGGGGGTGTTGGAAGTTCCAGGGGAATGACGACAAAGGCAGAAGTGGAGGTGGGTGGCGCTTGATGAGCTGGAAAGCAGGTCGTCGGTAGGCGATGTCCTGCACCACCAGTCGTTTATCTGGGAGATGATGTCATCACTTTTCCATATATGAATATAAAGGAGGAAAAGCCCAGATGGAAACTAACAGCTTTCAGTGGAGATACGCTGATATGTCACATGACATGTTGAACCTGTCAGACTGTGGGAGAACGTGGGAGGAGCTTGTGTGCTGTGTCATTGCTGATCCTGTGTGTGTGTGTGTGTGTGTGTGTATCGTCACTGTTCACACACTTGACTTAGCTATTAAAAAATAACTGTTAAAAATCTGATGCCATTAACGTCTGACCAAACTTTAGTAATAGCGACAAATCAGTAATAATTGGCTCTCTCCACTCCCATATTAACATATTTTCCATTTTGTCCCTTAATTTGACGACATGTTTTGATTTATTGATTATTTCGGCTGTTCATTAGTTGTGAATTTGTTTTGAACTGACAAATGGATTTGAAGATTAGACGGATAACGAAAGAGAGAGAGAGCTTATAATTAATCCCCAGGGGGGAAATTGACTTGTCGTATCAGCCAGCGATATCAAATGTACAAATAAGAAAATAACACACTTTAGTTTTGAAATATAAAAATAAAACAAAATGTAACAACAAAATAAAAGAAATACTGTTTTTCCTCATTTTTGTCACTCCTAAAAATATTAGAAAACAATTTCATACTGACATTTTCATGAATGTATAATCACCTGAATGCATTATTTCGCTCCATATCCCTTAAATGAGCCCGGTAATGTATATTTACATGAGGAGCGGGTCCTCTCTACGGGGGCCGCCATGTTTTTGCAGTAGCCCAGGGCGAGGTGATGGATACAACATGCAACTGCACCTCTAGATGTCACCGAATCGTACACACTGCACCTCAAAGTCTTATTTACCCAGCGTGGTAACCAGCTTTTTATACGTCTGTCAGAGCTTGTTGCTGAAGTTGCTCCTCAGCTCGGCCAGAGTTCCACTGAGGGGGTGAGAGGTGCTGTCAACCATTGCCAGCAATTAGCTGGGCACTCCACCTCCACGACCTCCCCCACGCTGACGAGCTCCCAGCTCAGTTGATTGACGGATCGATCAACGCCATGCGATGTGTAAAACGGGTTATTCCTTATCGTCCCTCAGGTGGTCTTCCGTAAGCTGAACTCCTCCGCCGCCGTCATCGAGGAGATGACGGGCGTGCGCCTCGTGCGCGTGGTGCAGAAGTTGTGCGCCGGCCTCGACTGCCCGCTGCGCTTCTGCGATGAGGTCATCTCTCTGGATAAGAACGCCATGTCCACGTACAGCACCGCGCGGCTCAGCTTCGTCACACCCCGACACCTGAGGACGGCCACCTGCCAGTGTGACGGTGAGTGTGCCTCATAAACACACACACACACACATACACACATACACACACACGTTTTCGTGTGTGTTGTCGCTTTCAACCTTCAAGTGCTACTTTGCTGACAGGGCTTTAAAGCAGTAACATGCAGCAATGATAGAATGCTGATCCAGGAATGTGAGTCATGGTAATGATATGGTTATAAATCTTTTTAAATGTCTAAAGATGGCAGATAGGGTTCAGTGACATCTGGTGGTGGAGCCCTTTATAGTTCCTTCAGGAGTGGGTCGTCTCAACTGAGGCGACCATTTTATTTTTTTCGCTCTTTGAGTTGTATTGATAACTGTTGGCTACAATAGGTTCGCGAGCTAACGATGTATTCCGCTGTAATATGCAACTTCACCACTAGAGGCCTCTAAGTCTTCCGCACAGTAGCTTCAAGGTTGAGTAATGATGCAGATGTCTCTCATTGTAGAGGCAGTGAGCGCTACTGCTACTTCTACTCCTACTGCGACTTGTAATGATAATGATATTAATTATAATAATAAAAAGAATAATATCGATGATAGTGATAATAATAACAATAATAATATCAATAATAATGATGATAATATTAATTTAGTACTATGTACAGAGCTATGTGAGAACAAAGAATTAAAAAAAACTAATCAAAATCACATAGAAATTGTGTAAAAACAAATATTAGTCAGGATCGAAAGGCGTCACAATGTAAACAAGAAAATCCACTTGAAACCAAACAAGTAGAATTAGGAAGAGTCAGAGAACGCACTACGGTAAAGAGTCAGAGAACGCACTACGGTAAAGAGTGAGAGAACGCACTACGGTAAAGAGTCAGAGAACGCACTACGGTAAAGAGTCAGAGAACGCGCCACGGTAAAGAGTCAGAGAACGCACTACGGTAAAGAGTGAGAGAACGCACTACGGTAAAGAGTCAGAGGACGCACTACGGTAAAGAGTCAGAGAACGCACTACGGTAAAGAGTCGGAGAACGCACTACGGTAAAGAGTCCGCACTACGGTAAAGAGTCAGAGAACGCACTACGGTAAAGAGTCGGAGAACGCACTACGGTAAAGAGTCAGAGAACGCGCTACGGTAAAGAGTCAGAGGACGCACTACGGTAAAGAGTCAGAGAACGCGCTACGGTAAAGAGTCAGAGAACGCACTGCGGTAAAGAGTCAGAGAACGCACTACGGTAAAGAGTCAGAGGACGCACTACGGTAAAGAGTCAGAGAACGCACTACGGTAAAGGCACATTTTGAAGCTTTAATGTACAATTCTATGTTCCCTGTTTTTCAGGAGGAAAATGTCCAGTGCTGAACAACCTGTGTGAGAACAGCCCGTGTCCCGAGGGGATGGAGTGTGTGGCGGATCCCGTCGCCACCACCTACAGCTGTGTGTGTCCAGAGGGCAAAAAGGGCAAGTGCTCAGGTAAGACCACCCGCTTCTCTCAAGCATCATCGTCTTCTCCCACGTGTCTTTCTTTGCTCGTGCTTTTTTCGATCCGTGTCCGTCGCTCCTCATCAGACGGCCACTCGCTGACGTTCAGCGGCGGCAGCTACGTGAAATATCGCCTGATGGAGAACGAGAACAAGGAGCTGATGAAGCTGTCTCTGCGGATGAGGACCTTCTCCAACCACGCCACCGTCATGTACGCCAAAGGGACGGACTACAGCATCCTGGAGGTCAGTGTCTGTGTCCCTGAGCGTCAGCCCGTCACCCTGAAGAACACGAGACGCAGAGTAAAGATAAGATCTGACTGTTATCTGATTGATAACAATTTTAGAAAGATAAATACATTTCTATTGTTCGAAATGATCAACGTTCATCATGCATTTCATCCTCTCTGTGAGTATTTTGGAAAAATATCATCAGTAACATGTCTCATGTAGGATGGCAGGATTTCTTTAGAAACGTGCAAACGAGGAGTGTTAGCGGACAGCATTTCCCATAATGCATTTCATTTCACAGAAGAACTATTTTCTCGAGTTGAGAGCTCAAACAAGCAAACCAATCACATGTCCCGTAATGAATGAATCAATGAATTTCGGTGTGTTTCATCAGTCACGCGTCTTGAAACAGCGACACATCACATTCAGTCTAAATGGGTCAAAACTGACCCATTACACTTTGGTCTAGACATCCATGTCTGATTGACCACAGCAGCATTTACCATATCAGGAGGGGTCAGTAAACACACCGCTGACCTGCACCCCCTCCCCCCGGCCCCCCCCCCCCCCCCTTTGCTGTCAGTGTTTCCCATTCCGTCCCCCTGAGAGCATCCAGCCATGTGTCACAGCCCACTGACTGCCCTGAAGGGTTCACAAAAGCCATTTTGAAAACCCCCTCTCACATGAGGGACTATGGGAATGTGGTGGTGGGTTGACAAAATCACACACGAGAGCTATTTCGGGACTGGGAGGGGAACAGAAAGCAGTTTTCCACACATTCCTTTCAGAGTCTGTCTGGCACAGACGTCTGCACGGGAGACCACAACCTGGCGGCTGGTGAGCGGGCAGCCATTGTTCCTCGCGCTGCCACGTACGGGCTTCCTCACATCCACGGCTCGCGTGTTTGATGTTTGGGTCGTTAGGGTCACGTCATCTTCACCCGCTCGTCCGGTAATGCGGGCGGTGGGGTATTTCTACCGGGACACGTAGCGGCCATTCGGGGTCCCAGTGTCGGGGCCAGTGACTCTGCAGTGGGAAACACGCTGGGAACCAATAAGTTAGGGGGAAAAAAGCTTTTATTTTGAAGAGGATTTTTGCGCGCTGTCTATTCACACCCTTTAACAGCAGGTGGTGATGACGCCCTGCGAGGCTGAAGAATTCATTTGATGGTTTAGTCGATGGTGGGTTGCGAAACCAGGCCAGTTGAGGAGCACTGCCTGAGTGGGACTCGAACCCTCGACCTTTGCTTCCAAAGGCAACTGCTCTAACCCCTGACCCCTGCCACCCCGTGTTGTTTATTTCTATTATTAAAACGGAATTTGCTGCACGCTGCCCCCTGCAGTCGGGAGTGATTTATGATATTAATCTCCGTCGGTAACCTTGATTTATTTGATGTATAATTTCACACTTTCTTGTAAATGTTACTCTTTTATTCTTTTATTCTAAAGTCTTTTGTTGGTGCGTTGACTGTGTTGCGTGTAGTTTTGCGTTTGTTATGAATTTGCTGCTGCCTGTCTTGGCCAGGACTCCCTTGGAAAAAGCGGTTCTTAATCTCAGTGGGATTTTCTTCCGCTTAAATAAAGGTGAAACGCAACAAACAAACATCCAAAGTCTGTTTTGTCGTTTTCAAACAGATCGTAAACGGACGGCTGCAGTACAAGTTCGACTGCGGCAGCGGCCCCGGCCTGGTGTCGGTGCACAGCGCCCAGGTCAACGACGGCGAGTGGCACACCGTCTCCCTGGAGGTGGACGGCAACTACGCCAAGCTGGTGCTGGACCGGGTGCACGCCGCCTCGGGCACGGCGCCCGGCACCCTGCGCACCCTCAACCTGGACAACACCATCTACTTCGGCGGCCACGTGCGGCAGCTGGCCGCCTCCCGCCAC
>JAFBJT010108645.1:48024-49990 GCA_016785325.1 Chascanopsetta lugubris
CACAATCAGCTGAAAACCCGGAGATAAACAGCGCCATCGGAAGCCTGATTGGCCGATACATGGAGCGCCCGCTCCAAACACACGTCGTGTTCAGGTGAGCTGCATCAGACCTTCGTGGCGAGCGGCTGAGCCGGGAACAGAGGCGGGATTCATCAAACACGTCCGCTCCTCTATAAATAACCCGCCCACGGCTCCTCACCCCAACAATTCTATTCCGTCTTTAAAAGAGGACACGGTGGCAGGTTTCCAGCACTTACAATAATAACACATCCTGCCGATTCAGCAAAACTGCACCCAGGCACGAGTCCAAACAGACATTTACTTTTTTTTTGTATTTTTTTTTTTTAATCAAGAACTTATTTGATTTCACATCGGCCGTTTCGCAACAATCACATAATGTGATTCAGTTTCAACCTTCCTGCTACAACTCCAACTCACGTCGCTCTCTCGCTCTAACTCACGTCGCTCTCTCTCTCTCCCTCTCTCCCTCTCTCTCTCTCTCTCTCCCTCTCTCCCTCTCTCTCTCTCTCTCTCTCTCTTCAAGAATGAGTCATGGCTGTGTTTCCTGGCAGTGACGACGCCACGATGCACTTCATTCCGAAATGGCTGATTTCAATGTCCCGTCTTTTCCCGGAAATGGCCCCCGAACCTCGTTTGAAGCGGATCACATTCAACACGAGAGAGTGAATCGAACAGATGACAATCGTCGGTCTGATTCATGTGTTTTGAAAGACGCCTCATGTTCGATTCACAAATCCATCACAAATATTCCTGGAAGGATTCGCCAGCCCCTCAAATGTTCTGCAAGTTAAACGCCGGCGTTCCTTGATCTCTACAGGGGGGGCGTGGCCAATATGGACACGGCGCCGGCTCAAAACTGCACACTTCCAGTGCAAAAACATGGCGGCGCGACACGGCAGCCTCCATAGAGCGGACCTGCAGCTGCTGTAAACACACAGGGCGCGTTCGAAAGTCATGTAAACAATCCTTCAGGTGATGGTGCACATGGACACATCAGGGTCATTCTTTCAGATGAAATTGGCTTATTTACTTTTATAATGAACTGGACTTTACAGATATTACAGTACTTTGTCTTTTCTGAAAACAAAACAAACAAAACACAAAAAACAAAACTTCAATTGAAACATACATTCAGGAACTTGCCGCACAATCAGCTGAAAACCCGGAGATAAACAGCGCCATCGGAAGCCTGATTGGCCGATACGTCGAGCGCCCGCTCCAAACACACGTTGTGTTCAGGTGAGCTGCATCAGACCTTCGTGGCGAGCGGCTGAGCCGGGAACAGAGGCGGGATTCATCAAACACGTGCGCTCCTCTATAAATAACCCGCCCACGGCTCCTCACCCCAACAATTCTATTCCGTCTTTAAAAGAGGACACGGTGGCAGGTTTCCAGCACTTACAATAATAATACATCCTGCCGATTCAGCAAAACTGCACCCAGGCACGAGTCCAAACAGACATTTACTTTTTTTTTGTATTTTTTTTTTTTAATCAAGAACTTATTTGATTTCACATCGGCCGTTTCGCAACAATCACATAATGTGATTCAGTTTCAACCTTCCTGCTACAACTCCAACTCACGTCGCTCTCTCGCTCTCTCTCTCTCTCTCTCTCTCTCTCTTCAAGAATGAGTCATGGCTGTGTTTCCTGGCAATGACGACGCCACGATGCACTTCATTCCGAAATGGCTGATTTCAATGTCCCGTCTTTTCCCGGAAATGGCCCCCGAACCTCGTTTGAAGCGGATCACATTCAACACGAGAGAGTGAATCGAACAGATGACAATCGTCGGTCTGATTCATGTGTTTTGAAAGACGCCTCATGTTCGATTCACAAATCCATCACAAATATTCCTGGAAGGATTCGCCAGCCCCTCAAATGTTCTGCAAGTTAAACGCCGGCGTTCCTTGATCTCTACATTCGGGGGGGGGGGGGGGGGAAAT
>JAFBJT010108645.1:72802-77802 GCA_016785325.1 Chascanopsetta lugubris
GCCTGTCTGTCTGTCTGTCTGTCTGTCTGTCTGTCTGTCTGTCTGTCTGACTGTCTGACTGTCTGACTGTCTGTCTGCCTGTCTGTCTGTCTGCCTGTCTGCCTGTCTGCCTGTCTGTCTGTCTGCCTGTCTGTCTGCCTGTCTGCCTGTCTGCCTGTCTGTCTGTCTGCCTGTCTGCCTGTCTGCCTGTCTGTCTGACTGTCTGCCTGTCTGTCTGTCTGTCTGTCTGTCTGTCTGTCTGTCTGTCTGTCTGTCTGTCTGCCTGTCTGTCTGTCTGTCTGTCTGTCTGTCTGTCTGTCTGTCTGTCTGTCTGTCTGTCTGTCTGACTGACTGACTGACTGCCTGTCTGTCTGACTGTCTGTCTGTCAGCGAGGTTTTTGTGGAGGGGAACGTGTCTGGACAGGAGGCAGACGGGAGGACGTGGAGTCCAGGAAAGGAAGGGGAATGAAAAGCTGCATGTGGATCAGAGCGCAACCGTTACTGTGCTCATGAGGAAAACATGGTCCGTGGAGTGTGTTTATGGCAGAGACTGTTTATGAAGACGGACGTCGCGTCCGCGGCTTCACCCCGCGCTTTCTGCAGAGTGCTCATCAGTCGGCATCATCATCTGGCCGAGGCCTAACTCCGCCTACTTCCTGGTTCATACACAAAAACGGGCAAAGAGGCCCCTGGTGTTGTTGTTGCATCCACAGAAAGTCGGCCCGGGTGTCACTCAATAGGCCACGCCCTTAATTATGCACAATTTCAAACACTGATGATGTGAAAATAAGCCAGTTAGGAAAAGAACCCTCCGAAAATAAGCCCCGCCCCCGTGCAGTTTGTACCAGGCTTTAAACATGTTTCATTCAGCTCTAAAGTTCACCGGAGTCCATGGGGATCGACTCACTTTTGGAGCATACAGCCTCAAGTGGCCACCATGTGAACTGCAAGTTCTTCCAAAACCAGGAGCTAAGCTTTAGAAATTATTTGTTCTTATCTTTACCTGAAATTGTCATTAGTCGACTGAGTTCACCCAACTCCTGAGATGCTCGTCAGGACCATGTGGTCGCTGAGTCAGGTTCAGGACTCGAACAAGGTCTTGCAAATTACGGGGGAATTGTAGCATCAAGACCCCGAACACTGGGAAGTGAACGAGTCATCTTCAGCTCTAGATCCTCATCTGGCCACGAGACAAAGACAAAGACATGATCACAGCAGTTTGACTTTACGCTGCATCATCGTTTCCTCCAGCGCTCCCTAAAAAACGTCTTTATTACTTCCTGGGTCCGTCCGTCTCTCCGGGCGTCCGCCGCTCGGACCACGTGGACAAAAAGACCCACCTCCTTTTCTCCGGCCGAACAGAACCTCCTCTCCATCTTTGTTGGCGGCGCCAGAGTGAGTTTTTTCCGCCGCGTCCCGCGTGGTCGCAGCCGTCTCGTCGAACGCCGCTTCTCGCGCCGATAACAGCCAAACACACGCCGGTGGTTCTGGAGCCGACAGACGCTGATCTGCTGCCACACATGCGGAAACGCAAGCAACACAAATGAGGTGGGGGGGGGGTGGGGGGGGGTTATGATTTATGGATAAGCTTTAACTTATTCGCATATTATTCAGCTGGCAGTGGAAGAATGGATGGACTGGGGCGGTGCAGCAGTGTTCATTTATAGAAGTGAGCCGCCGTTTTCAGTCGACCCGGAGGATCGGTTCTGGAATGTGAGAGTACCGGCGCTCGGACCCGGATTGTCCCGACCGTCTGCTGATGCTCAAACCGTCGTCGTGGAAACACACGTGACTGATCGAGACCAAAAGCGAAGTCTGTGCCAGACTTGGAACATGTTTCGTTCCACCTCTGAAGCTGATCATTTTAACATGGGAGTCTGTGGGGGTTCGCCCCCCCGGTGGCCACCCTGCTAACTGCGAGTCCTGTCACGTGCGCTCGTGCCTCGTCCGTCTGCGCCGGAGGTCCATCAGCTGGGACTGTTCCCACACGCGTGTTGCCGTGAAAGCTTGTACTCTGGTTACAGACCCACCGGTCAATTATGTGTAAGTGCAGCTAATGTTTACTTTTCCATGGGTTATTGATCCGCGCCGGCAACTCAGCGCGCAGAGGAACATTAACATCAACATCCTTAACTCAAGTGCTTTTTCTGTTACTCTGCGAAAACCCTTTCAGCGCCCTGTGATTTGTAGCTTTATTGTGATCGCAGCTTGTGAGTCAGTGTGTGTGTGTGTGTGTGTGTGTGTGTGTGTGTGTGTGTGTGTGTGTGTGTGTGTGTGTGTGTGTGTGTGTGTGTGTGTGTGTGTGCTACCTTGTGTGTTTTTGTCCTCCATTTGTGGTGATTATATTTGACCCGGCCAATTGGCACCTCTGGCGAACAGCACCACTCTGTCCTCCATCCAGCTCCTGTCCCTCCATCTTGCTGCGTTAGCGGCAGTGATTTATTCGCGCTGCGGCGGCGTGCTAGCTTAGTCGCGTTGTTGCATCCATCAGCTTCTTTATGCCCAGAGAAGAGTTGTAGCGTTCTGCTGCCAAAAAGACGAATAAATGAAAATGCAGATCCAAGGGGAGCGGAGGGACACAAAGCGGATGTCCGAAGCAGGTGTTGGGTGCTGGGCGTTGGTTCAGCTGGTTCTGTTCAGAGCTTAAAGGTGCAGTGTGTAAGATGTGGTGACCCCTAGAGGTGAAGTTGCACGTTGTATCCATCACCTCACCCTCACTCGTCTGAACATATGAGAACCCGTGGTCGACTTCAGTTGTCATTAAAACTAAGAAAAAAGTTTCGTATATCCACTTTTACTTTTGTAAAAACATGGCCGCCCTCCTCATGTAAATATACATAAATCGGCTCATTTCAGGGTAAAGGAAAAAAACACAAACATTTTAGAAACGACAATAAGCTCCAAAAGCGAATCAATCCCCATAGACATGAGGGCTTATAGAGTGTATTGACTCATTTTTGGAGCCAGCCCCAAGTGGCCACCCTGTGAACTGCAAGTTTTTCCACTATCATATTGGCCTCATCCGTCAGCTCCGGAGGATGTTGCCTGATCACAGTCTGTTTCCTCTTCTACATTCTGTTCCATATTGTTTGCTAGTAGTTGCAGAAACCAGCTCAGCGGTGCGTTATCGCCACCTAGTGGATCGGAGTAGCCATGTTTTCATCCACAAGTTCCTCGTTTCCTCATCTGTCAAATCTGAAGTCGTCGGACACAAATTGTGTGTGATGTCGATTCACTGATTCTCAAAGAGGTTTTTGTTTATGCAGATGAGAAGAGAGAGCAACGAGCATGAAAGGCAGCGGGATAACGAGGAATATGGAAATAGAGATGATTTTTATTTTTTTCCTTTTACACGGAGGCTCAGGCGGAAACGCTGAATAAATAACGAGGCTAATGTGGAGGAGAGTGAAACGGAACAAATCGGGTTTTGTGTAGTCGTGTCTCTGTTCCCGCAGCTGAACACACACAAACACTTCATGTCACAGTCAGAGGGGCAATTGGAGTTAGTTACACTTCCACCCGCAGGGCTTTGTGCGGTTGTACGTGTGGGGTGGGCGCCGCAGCTCGGCGCATGAGCCTGCGGCAGGAAGTTCAAACATTCGGGAGGCACTCGGAGGGAAAACCGCCGACCGTTAGCATCTGGGCTCCGATCTGTGGGAGAGCGTCCGAGAGCAGCTGGTTTCACCGGCCGCTCCTCATATCTGCAGCATCGCCTCCTACACCGGCCCCTCTGTGAACCTGCCTGTGTGAAGGCAGCGTTCAGGCCCCGCCCCCCTGACACTTAACCGCCGCGCGATGGCCGCCAGGCCGCCGGCAGGTCTCTGAATCAAACCTCCAATCAGAGGAGGGCTTCACGGGCCGAGGACCCAGGCTTTTCCACGTGGAGACGAGTTTTTCGTGAACGTTTTTAATCATATGGGCGTTCCGTCCACCGGGGGGCGCCAAATGCAAAGTGCGAATACGCTACTTTTCGAAACCGGGCCCCAGAGTGAGAAAATCTCGAGACGCCATTTTGTCGTGTCCGTTGTAAAGGCGCCACCTCTCCCTTCGAGCGCGCGTGCTAGCCGTTAGCGCACCCCATCGATGATGTTGTTGTCGGTGGCGGGTTAGCGCCAACAACAATGGCGGATTACTTGTCGTCCAATGAAGCAGAAGTTCTACCTCGTCCTCGTTCCGCTCCTCAGGTAAATAGACATTAATGGGAAATGGAAATAAAAAATACATCACGGTGATTGTGAAAATGTTAGTTTGTAATATTTTTCCTGGCGATGGTAGTGACAAAAATGCACCTTTAAAAAGAAAAAGATAGAGCGAGAGAGAGAGAGAGAGAGAGAGAGAGCGCGATGGAGTTCACACAGTGGATGTTTTTATTACTGCTCCACAATCCTGTTGCTTTTTATTAAAGTCTTTGTTCCTGGCTGCAGTTCAGTGTAATCATCCCTCTCTCACACACACAAACCATTTCTGTCCTCTTCTATTGCTAACTCGCCCCTCTCTCTCTCTCTCTCTCTCTCTCTCTCTCTCGCCAACCTTTCACAGACACAGTCTAAACAGTCCAGGTCCCTTCTCGGGGAGACAGAGAGGTGTAGAATTAGGGTTCAGAGGATTCCAAGGTTTTTTTTGTTTTGTTTTGTTTGGCGCGGTTCGTTGATCGTCTGGGTGAAATTCCAAACATCACTGGCAGCGGATTTAATGAGCTTGTAGCTAATAAACATTTAAACAAGCTGACGATGGCCCGTCCAGATGAGACATTTGGCTGTCGCCGTGGTTACGAGCAAACGGGCGTCGGTGCTACAACACTAATACAATCCTGTGTTTATGGGAGTAACTAAAACATACTGAAGGTGCGCACATGTTCAATTTCAGTTTCTTTTTTTATATATAAAAAATAAATAAGATTTAAAAAATTGATAAATATTACATACAATTTAAAGAAATGAAATGAAAACAAATATAAATGTTCTCTGTAAAATATTGAATGAATACGATTGGAAAAAAATCGATGATAAATAAATAATACA
>JAFBJT010108645.1:82802-92111 GCA_016785325.1 Chascanopsetta lugubris
TGAGTCAGCAGTCTCCGGGCGGAATAAATAAATGATATAAACCCAGTGGATCATTTAGATCTGCAGGAAACATTCGCTCTGCAGCAAACACCATAATCATCAATTGATTCATCACTCACATGATGAGATGTCATGGAATGTAATGTTCGTACAAACCTATCACATATTGATCTTACCTCAGTTTACGTGTTTGGGGCAAACACTTATTTTCAATGGATTATTTATTTGTAGAAATCCATTAGAAATTGGAATCATTACATTTATATAAAGACATATTTGTAATACGTAATAGTTGTATTGTATTCAAATTTTTATATCAAATAACTATATCAAATTCCTAACATTTCCACACATTCAGATGACTCATCAGAGCCAGCTCTTGGTATCAGCCATACATGTAGGCAGTTGCCAAGGGCGCCCCCTGCTGGAGGGGGCCATGTTTCCGTCAGAAAATATTTTTAACAATAGAAAATGTTCATCTCTGGGTTTGTTTATGTATTATTTTATTTTTTACTTTTTTTATTTTGTTATTTATGTTTTTTTTTTTTTTCGGGGGGGGGGGGGATAGGGGGCACCATAATTGCTCGAGCCGGCCCTGTGACTCATATGTTGACTCATATAACTTACATCTTAACGTAACTAGAGTAGATAAAATATTATAGTATGTGTTGAATAAATGATATCATTCAACACATTAACAAATAAAAGAATAATTGCCTTAGTATTGAACTGGAGGTACCGCCTCACTTCAACGACTCTGTGTGTGTGTGTGTGTGTGTGTGTGTGTGTGTGTGTGTGTGTGAATGAGCACATTTGGCCTCAGTATCAGACTGATCCAGGATCAGCTGAGCTCAACAGCAGAGATGAGACACACAGAGATGTTCATCCTGCAGCAGATCCAATCAACGCTGCGCAAATTTAATTCTGCTTCAGCCCAAAGTGGCAATTAAATCATGAGCACTACTACAACTACTACTTCTACTACCCGGCATTCAAAGCACTTAGGCAAATTGAATGAGAGTTATTTCTTTATTTCTTTATTCCCATTGCATTTGCATAAGGACTGGGTGGAAGCGGCGCTCACTAATTGTTGGGTGCATGTGTTGTGAACAGGAATGGAGGCTGGACGCCCTGGTCGTCATGGGGACAGTGCAGCACCACCTGTGGGACGGGCTTCGAGCTGAGGCAGCGCTCCTGTAACAACCCCTCCCCCCGACACGGAGGACGAGTGTGTGTGGGGCTGAGCAGAGACGAGAGGTGAGGGGGCGGGCGGGGGGGGGGAGATGATGGGATTTTTAAAATCATCCGAAAATAATGATTTTAATTATAGGAATTTTCTCATCAGCTAGAACCTCATTTATTTTAGTTGGTGATTGTTGCTTTCGTTTGACACAGTTCAGTGTTTGAGATGGTGTTTTTGCTCTGCACATACTGAACCACCCTGACCTTTGACCTTTACTCAATATCAAGCATCATCAGGAGATACTTTCAAAAGTACACACACACACACACACACACACACACACACACACACACACACACACACACACACACACACACACACACACACGTGCATGTCTGTGCGTTTGTCAGCGAAAATGATCAAAAGTCAGTTCATCAGTTGGAAAGTATAAAAACAGAAACATCAACATGGAGCCAGTACCAGTGTTTTCTCATCTGCTGCCATCATCATCATCATCATCATCATCATCATCATCTTCATCATCATCATCTTCATCATCATCTTCATCATCAGCAGGAGGTCTCTCCTCAGCCCTGAGTCCTGCTGAGCTCTGAACTTTCCACAAGTCTGACTCTTCAACTGTAACTTCATCACAGTCAGTGCTCACATATATACCCCCTCCCCTCCTCCTGCTGCCCCCCTCCCCCCCCCCCCCCCCCCCCCCCCCCCCCCCCCCTCTCTGCAGGTTCTGTAATGAAGGCGTGTCCTGTCCTCAGCCCATCTTCTGGTCGCCATGGGGATCCTGGACCAAGTGCAGCACCGAGTGCGGGGGAGGAGTCCACTCCAGGGTCCGAACATGTGAGAACGGCAACAGCTGCCCGGGATGTGCACTGGTAACACACACACACACACACACACACACACACACACACACACACACACACACATTCTGCAGCTCAGTGGCGCTCTGTCCCTGACCCTTCAGGAATATAAGGCCTGTAACCTGGAGGCGTGTCCTGAGGTGAAGAGGAACACGCCCTGGACGCCGTGGATGCCGGTGAACGTGACGCAGGGCGGCGCTCGGCAGGAGCAGAGGATGCGCTACATGTGCCGCGCCCACCTGGCGGACCCCCACGAGCTGCAGATCGGACGCAGGAAGGTGGAGACCAGGTTCTGTCCCAACGACGGGACCGTGTCCTGCGAGACAGACAGTAAGTCTTTGGAATCCTCAGCGCTCCTTTAAAGGGCCAGTGTGTACGATTTAGCTGTGTGGCTTTCGAATGAATGAGTGGGTCCACTCTTTTTTTTTTTGGATCATAGTGGCCCAGAATGGACAAACTAAAGACGTTTTAAGTTTGAATGGTAAGATGAGGTAAGGTAAAGTTAGATAAGGTTAGAGGAGATAAGATAAAGTAAGGTAAGGAAAGGTAATGTAGGATAAGGCAGGATAGGTTCAGTCAAGTTCATTTAAGTCAGGATTGGTGATGTAAGGTGAGGTGAGGAAAGTCGACCGTGAGTTCTCTGCAATATGCAACTTCACCACTAGATGCCATGTGATCCTACACACTGCACCTTTAAACCCTCTACCTGAAAACTCACTTCCTTACCTCAAATGAACTCATCTCTGCTCATTATCATCCTTTATTATCATGTGTATTAGTACTCTGTGTGTGTGTGTGTGTGTGTGTGTGTGTGCGTGTGTGTGATGTTTTAATTTATTCTCTAACCTGAGCACAGTCTCTTCTGAGCGATGCTGAACTATAAATAAACCGAATATTAAAGTGAATAAAGTGACTCGATGACATCGTCGGTTCGACTCCGCTGCCTCAGCCTCCTCCTCAGAGACTCGGCTGCCGGTGCCAGGACAGATGAAAGTGAATCACAGGAAGTCAGGCTGGATTTTAATTTTTAGAATCATTCACTTCAACATTCGAGTGGGTGATGATAAAATAAGAAGGAAAAGGAAGGAAGGCTGATTCCTGTGTAAGTGTTGTTATAGAGAGAGCACCGAGAGGGCGGAGCCTCACTGAGGGTCAGGGTCCGCTGCTCTGCGCCATGTCCCCCTCCCCCGAGTCGATGAGCTGTCTCCCGCCCTCGGCCTCCAGGGGGCGACCACAGGGACTGTGACAACCTGAGGACAGTCAGATGGAGGTTGACGGATAGTGTTATAAGTCTTCTGTTGTATTTTTAGAATTTGGAAGGGGCCAATCAAACATGGTCCAGCGGGCCACAGTTGGCCTTTGGTTCAAGCCCTGATGCATTATGGGAGCGACCCAAATAGAGGGAAATGTTGGGTAGGAAGGGTGAGGTAAGGTAAAGGTGAGGTAAAGGTGAGGTAAGGTAAGGTGTAGGTAAAATTGTTTCATCACTAAAGTTCCTTTTTCAAAATAAAAGCACAAGTCCGTGACCCACTTTTGGGTCGCGACCCACCAGTTGATAATCACTGCTCTCTGCGCCGCGTAACCAGGAAGTAAACTTCTGTGGACATGAATGAATGGGGTCACGTCATCGCTACGGTCTTCTGTTCTCTTAGTACCCCCATGGGGTAGAGTGGGTGGTCCACTAACCAGAGGGTCGGCGGTCCGATCCCGTATGCCGAGCATAGGGAACAGATGCACCATATGAATACTCTACGTATTGTATGAATACATCCTGTTTACTCTGTACTACAGTATCTCACAGTATCACCAGGAAGCTCATTTGCATAATTCATTATTCATCACGAGGTCAGTGACCCTCCGTGTTCCAGCCCCGCCCATTTTCTCTCTCTCTCCCTGTGATCTCGTCCTCCAGCCCTGGTGGAGGAGCTGCTGAAGATCCCGGTGGTGCGAGCGGTGGGCGTCGGCTGGGCGGCGTGGGAGTCGTGGTCCACCTGCTCGCAGAGCTGCGCCAAGGGTTACCGCACCCGCCGGCGCTCCTGCACCGGGCCCGAGGGCAAGAGCGCCCCCGTGGCCTGCCGGGGTTCCCCCGTGGAATACCAGGACTGCAACGTCCAGGCCTGTCCAGGTGAGTCAGCACTTCATTGGAGCGAGCGCGAGAGAGAGAGAGAGAGAGAGAGAGAGGGTGTGAGGGTGAGAGAGGTCAGTGGATCATTAGCTTCATTAGTTAGCGGTTAGCAGAAGCTGTGGCGGAGCAGCGAGAGGCCTCCCACTTAATTAAATTATCTATTTCAAAGCACTCGGCAAAGTATAATCAGCTGACATTGAACCCCACTGACCACAGGTCTCACACACACACACACACACACACACATACACACACACACACACACACACACACACACTCACACACACACACACGGAAAATTGGTATGGTGCAAATCTGATCCAACTCTCGCTGTGTAGAGTCTTGTTTTTACTGACTGGAGGAGGAGGGAGGGAGAGAGAGAGAGAGGGAGAGAGAGAGAGACAGAGGGAATGAGTGTGAAATAGTAATTGATGATGAGATTAGAGAGAGAATGATGGAGGGAATAAGGGCGAGCTGAGAGGACTGAAGTGTGTGTGTGTGTGTGTGTGTGTGTACGACCTGAAAACGTCTTTTAAGTGGAGTTTGTTGTGTGAGAGCTTTGGTCATGTGGACAACGTTGCCCCCTACAGACCAAAAATGGCCAGTCAACCACAATCCCCCTCTAAAGTTGACCACTTTAACATGGGAGTCTGTGCGGATTGACTCTCTTTTGGATTCAGCCTCAAGTGGCCACCGTGTGAACTGCAAGTCATTCAAATTCAAATCTCTAATCTGGGCTCCCGGAGTAATGAACACATTTTCAGGTGTTTATAAACTCTTGGAAACATCAGCATGGTGATGTCATTTTTTATTTCTGCCATTAAAAGTAAAAGTAACTGCACCTTTAATCTAATCTAAACTATAAGAGAGCGATGAAACACTGCGAGTGAGTCACTCTGTGAGTGAGTGAGTGAGTGAGTGAGTGAGTGAGTGAGTGAGTGAGTTAGAGTCCGGCAGGTAAACAGTCACACTCTCCACTCTGTCGCACTAATCCACTCTGCTAATGGAGTTTTCTGCAGCACTGTGATGTTACCTGGCAACCAAACCGCCCCCCCCCCCCCCCCCCCATGTTACCTGGCAACCAACCCCCCCCCCCCCCCCGAATCAAATGGACGGACGTCAGCCAGTCAACCAGCCAGTCAATTAGTCAGTCAGGCTGCTCTGATGAGATCACATGGAGCCTCAGTGGCCCCCGGGGGCGCACAGCTAAATGAAAGAAAAGATGGAAATGATTATAAGTGTGATATTTGTATTTAGTCTGAGACTCTGGCCCTGATGATCATCGCCGCCCTGTAGTTCCCTTAGATGCAATGTAGCTCCACCCCTTCCAGGAAAATGACCCATCTATTTTCTATTTCATTTCATTTTATTTCACTTTATTTTATTTCTCTGATTTCATTTTATTTTATTGTTTTTTGTGTAGTCTGATACAATATCATATTTTATTTTATTTTATTTTTATGACAATGTAATCATTTTTTAAATTCTATTAATGTTTTTTAAATTATTATTTAATTATTTGTTATTTAATATGTAATTTCTATTTATTCTTCATTTATATTTTTCTGTGTTTTTGTATTTTTTTTTACTGAAGACAGGGATTAAAATATTGCATTGAAAGAGGGAGCCATGTTCTTGTACAGTGAAAGTGTGTACACAGTATGTGTAACGTGTGTGTGTGTGTGTGTGTGTGTGTGTCACAGTTAAAGGTACCTGGTCCTGCTGGTCGTCGTGGTCCTTGTGCTCCGTCGGCTGCGGCGGCGGCCACTACCAGCGCACGCGCTCCTGCAATAGCCCCGCCCCCTCCAACGGCGGCGACATCTGCATCGGGCTGCACACGGAGGAGGCCCTGTGCAACACACACACCTGTGAGGGTGAGGTCTCACACACACACACACACACACATAGAACCAACCCCGCCCATTGTTTGGGGTCCTTTCATCACATCCCCGGGCGGCCGATCAGCCGCCGCCCCCCTGCCCCCCCTCCACCTCCCTTGCCACGTCATCACTCTGTTGTCGCCCTTTCGGCTAAATTGCCTCTTTCATCTCTTGCGTCTAATGATTAAAAGAGGTTTCAGATGTTTGAAAAGATAAACAGAGTCACGCTGCGAGGACAAAATGTCCTCCCGCCGAGCACCTGGAGCTCCGGGCGCCATGGCAACCGCCCCGCTAACAGGTTCCACTTGTTGTCGCGTTGTCGAGTTAAACCCAAATCTCACATCTGAATACGAGTGTGAAAAAAAGGAGGCTGTGGTCGGGGTTAAGGTGTGTGTGTGGGGGGGTGTGTTATGTCAGTGAGTGTCCCCACTATGACAGTAGTATAAACATGTGTGTAGAATTAGATTTAGTATAAGAGTCAGAATGAGATTTAGTGTTAGAATTAGATTTAGGGTCAGGGTTCTTTAAAGGTGCATTATGCAGGGTTAATGTTATGGTTTGGGTAAGGGGTGGGAGTGGGCGGCAAGTGTGTTATGTCAACAAGCGTCCCCTCTAAGATAGAAATACAAACGTGTGTGTGTGTGTGTGTGTGTGTGTGTGTGTCTTACACTCTCCCTATCACTGTCATTGTCCTCTGCCTCTTTGGAATCACCCCCCCTGTCTGTCACAGGGAGAATAACAGTCAGTGTAATGATAGTCGGAGGGAGGTGAATGATTTCCTGTCCAGATGCTAATCAGCCTATTTTATCAGGTTCATGTTTTCCACTTTGACCCGACACTTCCTCTTTTCAGCGTGAGCCAATCGACTGTCCGCCGGCTTATCGACGGGCGCCGTATCTACAGGGGGTGGGTGGGTGGGTGGGGGGTGGTCCTTCCCGTCTCCGCATGTGTAATTAGCGTGGAGCCGGCTGTCAGTCACTGACGTGTGTGATGCCTGTGTCGCAGGTCGTTTAATGAAAGTGTCCAGCGGTAATGGAGGACAGCGGGAGGCGCTGTCAGAGCCGAATACTGAGGAGGAGCCTCGGCGGCGAGGATGCGCAGGTCGCGCGGGTGACGGTGAATAAATGTGGCGGGCTGCCTTGGGCCGTGACCACGAAGGGGCTTATTAAAAATGTCTGAGGTGGTCTTGTGTGTTTGTAGATGGTTGCGCGGCGAGGAGCGAGCAGACGGCGGCGAGCGAGCAGCACCAGACTGACGGGAAAGGTAAAAAACAAAAACGAGCCCTCGCTGCCAGAACTCGAGAGACCACCCCCCCTCCCCCCAACCCCCCGAATAACAACCCGGCTTTCTTATCAAGGCTTTCACGGTTCCAGACACAGGGTGAAAGAATGCATGGAGTGCCTGCTGCTTCAAAGGGGCGGAGCCGAGCGCCGGGAATGTTCCCCTTCCTCTCGGGTCGCAGCCTTTGTTTACCGCTCTGTCGCTCGCTGCGGGGAAACGGGTCTAAAGCTCCGGGGACAAACATCTCCGCTATGCACTAAACAAACTCTCCACGGGTTCCAATCCTGTTTACTGCACAAACACTCTTTGGTGCGCTGAGGATCGGTGGCGGTGGCGGCGGCGGCGGCGGCGGCAGCAGACGGGGTGGGCCGCGCCGGGTGTGGTCCGGGTTTGTGTTGACGTTGTGTGTTGTGTGTCGGTCCCGTGCTCAGGTGGCTGGATGGCCTGGTCGCTGTGGTCGGCCTGCGATGACTCGGGCCTGCAGATGAGGAGCCGGGCGTGCGGCGCTCAGGGCGGAGCCCCGTGCGCGGGCAACAGCACGCAGCGCCGGGACTGCAACGAAATACCCGGTGAGTCCGTCGGGTCGCTCGGAGGCCGTGAACAGATCAAAGTTTTCCTCCCTCTCTCTCTCTCTCTCTCTCTCTCTCTCTCTCTCTCTCTCTCATACTTTTTAAATTCGGAAACTCCCTGTTCCACACCTTCACACATGGACGGTGCCCCCCCCTCCCCCCGGAGCAGCTCGGGGGGGGGGGGGGGGGGCCCCGGCCCCGGGGTGTAGGCACCGCTGAGTTTTCACTTTTCTGGTTCAGGAAGTTGAACGGGCGATTTTCTGCTCGCCGGGTTTCCTCCGTAACCTTTGGTCCGTCACTTCCTCCTTCATGACCTTTAGTCAGGAGCTTGTAGGGAAACGTCTTTCGCTACAGTTTAATCAAATCTTACGCACTGGACCTTTAAAGGTTTTCACAGGTTTCTGAAATGACATCTTTTAACGTTGTTTATTTGGTTTAAAACCCAGACATGATGAACTGAAGGACAGTAATATATATGAAAATAACCACGATAAATAATTTCATGAATATCATGTTCAGTAAACTAACACCAGTTTATTATTTAACTTTTTCTTCACTTTATCTAAGCGTCCACTTTTTAAGAAGTTTTAGATTCAGTTCTTGAATTCTTTGTTTAGGGAAAATCATTGTTGGCAACAACAATATTAACAATAAAATTGTATTTCTTTGCACTTTGGGGCAATAAAACAAATATGAGAAAGAAAAACATAAAGGAAAATATTAATAAAAATATACGAACATGATCCAATAAAAGTGGTGAAAATCAGGCATTAAAAAGTAAAGTAAGTTCTCCATAACAAAGACCCCGAAATACGAAACTCAATACAATAAAAATAAGCCCCGCCCCCGTACAGTTGTCACGGCAACACGTGACTGATTGAGACCAAAGCTGTAGTTTGTTCCAGACTTCAAACAGGTTTCATTCACCTCTGAAGTTTTAACGTGGGAGTCGATGGGGATTGACTCGCCTTTGGAGTCAGCCTCAAGTGGCCACTCTGTGAACTGCAAGTTTCTCCACTCCCATATTGAGCTGCTCCGTCAAATATGTATATTCTTTATGTTATTTATTTTAATATTTGAATTCAAATACCGATTAAAGAGAATGTAGCCTGGAATTAGTCCCAACTTTAAATTTTTATTGACTTTGGGACACAGCTCATCTTCATCATCGTCATCCTCCCCTTCATCCCCGTGTGTGTGTGTGTGTGTGTGTGTGTGTGTGTGTGTGTATGTGTGTGTGTGTGTGTGTATGTGTGTGTGTGTCCACCATCCTCTCTCTCATCTGTTTCTGTTCATTAAACCTAATTAAGTCTTTGTGAGTTTAACCAGTCTTCAGTTCACCGCGCCACAGGAAAGTTTCTCCGGAGTTGAACCCAGTGGCCCCGCCGCT
>JAFBJT010108646.1:3976-15324 GCA_016785325.1 Chascanopsetta lugubris
TGTGTGTGTGTGTGTGTGTGTGTGTGTGTGTGTGTGTGTGTGTGTGTGTGTGTGTGTGTGTGTGTGTGTGTCTTGCCTCTTAATGGACTGCAGCACTTCCTTCTTGGGGGAGGAGGGGGAGGAGAGGAGGCGTTTCTGTTGCGTGTAGCCGTTACTCAGAGGTCTGGAGGGAAGCGCCTGCAGCAGCTGACGGACTGAAACATCAACACAGATCAACCACAGGAATAAAGAGACAGGGAAACTACTTACACCATGTGATGTCATCATGGCCTGGCCAGTAGGTGGCGACATGACACACTTCACTTCAGTTACTGATGGGACTTTGAAGCAAAAGAAAAAGGACATGGTGGCCAAACGGTGGTACTGCACCCTCAGTGTCAGTCACTTTTCCCCATGAGATAACGTTGAGAAAAATGATTGTACTAATTGTGACTTATGTTATAATCATCGCTGTTATTGTATATTTTTTAAAGATATAACAATTATTAATTATTATTATTATTATTATTATTATCACTATCATTATCATTATCATTATAATTAGTACAAACCCAGGAGTATGACCATTTTTATGTTGTCATATGAAATGAATTTTAAAGTATTGAACATATGGATTATATTACATCTTATGTGCAGATTGAAAACCCCCTCTGTGCTCACCCTTGGTGGGCGGGGCCGAGGCTGCAGCAGCCAGCGGCCTCCTCCCGGGCCCGTGGGCGCCCCCTGCCTGCAGCCCCAGGCTCTGCTCCTCACAGAAGCCCAGGCGTCGCAGGGCGTCTGCCAGCGCAGCTTTGAGCAGCTGGATCTCGTCCTCCTGCAGCTGCAGACGCTGCTCCAGCTGAGACACTCGGTCCTCCATGTCCATGGTGCTGCTGGCCGACACCGTGTCGTCTGCACAGGAAGTCACACCACACCACGGCAAGGCTTTAAATATCACTTAAAGGTGCAGTGTGTAAGATGCGGTGACCTCTGGAGGTGATGTTGTACCCATCACCTCACCCTCACTCTTCTGAACATGAGGAGAAGCTGTGGTCGACTTCATTTGTCATTCAAACTCAAAAGATGTTTAGTACGTCCACTCTGGGCTACTGTAAAAACATGGCCGCCCCCGTAGAGAGGAGCCACTCCTCCTGTAAATGTACACGAAAGGGCTCATTTAAGGATTATGGGGAAAAAATAGAACATTTAGATGATTATAAACTATTAGTTTGTAATATATTTAAAAGTGACAAAAATGACCGAAATCTTTCACACTGCACCTTTAATTTATCATTAAAACCCCAAAAGGTGTTTACTGTGTCCATTCTAGGCTACTGTAAAAACATGGTGATCCAACATGGCCGCCTCCACAGAGAGGACCCACTCCTGGTGTGAATGTGGAGCAGGGGACCCTGCAGGAGTCTTCATTGAGGCAGTAGCTCCACCTAGTGTTCAAACTAAGAAGTGAACAAGTTTCATGTGTGGGCCACGTTCCATTATATGAATGAAAACTTTGGACACGCCCCCTGATGAGAACAGTGAGGTTTACCAGTTTTAATAATTCAGACTCAGAAAGACAAGAGAAGAGCAACACCAGACACCAACGAGCGTGTGTGTGTGTGTGTGTGTGTGTGTGTGTGTGTATGTGTGTGTGTGTGTGAGTGTGTGTGTGTCCTGCATTAACATGCATTAAGATTTAAAGGGACCCTGTGGAGGTTTAAACGGTATGAGCCTCAGTTGACCGCCCTGGATTCTGTTTATGTTGTTTTGTTTATGTTTTATTTCTTTCACATCAAAGCTCCTGATGACTGTGACTAATAAAAGACACATGAGTGTTAATAATAAATAAATACATTTATTATACATAATAATAAAATGATGTCTTGTTAAATTTCTGGTCACCATGACGATATCATGTGATGGGGATGAGCATATTTTATAAACTACAGTTGTTAGAGTTAGTTTCAAATCATTAAACATAAATTACCATTATCATCAATATGACTCAGAAGTATTCTAATTAAAATTAAAATAATAATAATAAATGGATTAAAAAAATAATAAAATGTCCAAGTATTAAATGAGTCCAGCCCCCCCCCCCCAAACTCTCTCCAGCCTAATCGTCCTCCATCCCATCATGATGACATCATTGGATGACGGCCAGATTAAAAAAAACAAACTGCCTATCAGGGATTATTAATCCCAGCCTGACTGACAGATTACAACCTGGTGAAGTTTGGACAGAACATCTCACGCGTCCTAAAGTCTGAATGTCTGGACTGTGTAAGAGACTCTCACTCCCAGAATGCATCACTTCAGCCCTGAGGAGAGTTACTGTAACTGTGACTGTATCACATCTCACAGTCACTGAAACAGGAAGGAGACGCAGGGAAATCAAGCTGCAGATTTACATCAAGGAGAGGTTTGCATGTTCGCAGTTTGAGAAAACTGCAGCAAAACGTTTTAAAGAGAAATGCAACAAACCATCTGAAAAAATCTGCAACATTTCTGATCAACCTGCAGCAAAACATCCGATAAACCTGCAGCAAAACATCCGATAAACCTTCAGCAAAACATCCGATCAACCTTCAGCAAAACATCTGATCAACCTGCAGCAAAACATCTGATCAACCTGCAGCAAAACATCTGATAAACCTTCAGCAAAACATCCGATAAACCTTCAGCAAAACATCTGACAAACCTGCAGCAAAACATCTGATCAACCTGCAGCAAAACATCTGACAAACCTGCAGCAAAACATCTGATCAACCTGCAGCAAAACATCCGATAAACCTGCAGCAAAACATGGAGCCTGATCTGCCAAACATGACATATCCCTCAAATCTCATCATGTCGGACCAAATGTTCACACGTTCATACCCAAATAAACCTGAGCTCCTCATCAAGAACACTCTTACTATTAGTCATAGTAGTAGTAGTAGATGTAGTAGTAGTAGTAGATGTAGTAGTAGTAGATGTAGTAGTAGTAGTAGATGTAGTAGTAGTAATAGATGTAGTAGTAGATGTAGTGGTAGTAGTAGATGTAGTAGTAGTAGTTGTAGTGGTAGTAGTAGATGTAGTAGTAGTAGTAGATGTAGTAGTAGATGTAGTAGTAGTAGTAGATGTAGTAGTAGATGTAGTAGTAGTAGTTGTAGTGGTAGTAGTAGTAGATGTAGTAGTAGTAGATGTAGTAGTAGTAGTAGATGTAGAAGTAGTAGTAGATGTAGTAGTAGTAGTAGGATACCTGTTGGTCTTGACGATGGGTGTAGGCAGCACACACATGAGCCTCCATCCATATGGAGCGAGAGACTGGAGCAATGGGATGTAGTCGGTCCGGACCACCACACCCTGAGCAGGGGACACACACACAGACATCACTCACACTAACAGACAACAGTCAAACGTGCACCGGCGCTGTGTCTCTCCTTCATCTCGACACTCTGAAAAGGTGCCGTGTGTAAGATTTGATGACATCTGGTGGTGAGGTTGCATGTTGTATCCAGCCACCTCACCCTCAGGAGCGCGCAGGGGAACCGACGGTATCCCTCGGTTGTCATTCAAACTCAAAAGACGTTTAAGTACCTCCACTTTTACTACTGCAAAAACATGGCAGCCCCCGTAGAGAGGACCCGCTCCTCATGTAAATATACATTAAAGGGCTCATTTTAGGATAATGGGGGGGGAAATGATACGTTACGTTAGTGTTTTGTAATATGTTTTAGGAGTGACAGAACGGACAGAAGATCGTACACACTGCACCTTTAAGACGGAAAGTGCACGTCCTTCTTCTCCCAAGTGTGGAAATAAATAAAAGAAACCTCACATCAACCACCGTCCACTGCTCCACCACGATGGCGTCGTAGGAGGTGTGCGCGCTCTCCTCCTCGGCCGAGTTCTGGAAGATGAACACGCTGTCCACAGATGAGACGGCGCTGTCTGCAGACGGGGGGATGGGGGGGCACATTAAAGTCAGGAGAAGGATGGATGGATGTGATTCAGACGCTCCAATCTCTCACCACTGACCCCCCCCCCCCCCCCCCCCCCCCCCCCCCCCCCCCCCCCCCCCCCCCCCCCCCCCCACCCCACCCCACCCCCTCCCTGACTTAAGCCTGCTGGTTCCACGGGTGACTGAGCCCTGAGTGGTGGTGTAAGCCCTGGACTTATGGCACATAACGTAACAGCAGCTCCATGCATCTCATCCATTGCACACGTGCACACGCACACACACGCACACGCACACACACACACACACACACACACACACACACACACACATGCGCACACACACACAGATTGGACCGTTTGTCTCAGAAACTGCTTCCAGCCCCGCCGGTGGCCAGGTGTGGTAACTCCTTAAAGGTCCAGTGTGTAAAATGAAGGTGAAATTAATTACAGATAGTGTACTAAGAAATGTACACTCTGCTGTGTGATCGCCAAAGTATACGCGCTGTTGTTGTTTTTTTTGTTACACTTGAATACGCTTTTTATTTCACATTAAAGGTGCAGTGTGTAAGATTTGGTGACATCTAGCGGTGAAGTCCTTCCCTTCCCTGGAGCACGCAGGAGAACCTATGGCAGCCTTCAGTTGCCAATAAAGCTCAGAAGATGTTGAGTATGTCCACTCTGGGCAACTGCAAAAACATGGCCGCCCCAATAGAGAGGACCCACTTGTACTGATTTGATACATTAAAGGTCCCACTGTGGGGAAATGCGAAAATAAAGTCATACGGAAAGTCAGGTGATTTTTGTAAAAATGTACAGAGAGAAGCGACAAAAATGAACCCAAATCGTACACACTGCCCCTTTAAGTTTCCGTCTTAGACGTACAGCTCAACGCAGGTGAACATTAAATCAACCATGTGGTTTGAGAGTTGAGGAGTGTCGCTGGAAACCACCTTTATCATCTGGCAGGTGGAAGAACCCGTCGACGAGGCGCGCGCCGCTGGTAAAGTGCTGCGTCATGTGGTCAAGCCAGTAGGCGTCAACGTCTGTGACGAGCCCCGCCTCCCTCTGCACTTGGAGGGGCACCCTCAGTGAGTAGAACCTCAGAGGGGTGTTTATCTCCCCCGTGTGGTTGTACAGGGCGAAGAGCTGCATCCCTGCACCACAGAGAAAGAGAGAAATGAGCCAAACGCATTTAACAGCCGACGAACGACCAACTCGACGGTGCCGACGTACGAGCGTGCGCCGGCGGCCAAGTGGGACTCCTCTCTTTCTCGGAACTCTTCAGACAAACGTGGTTGTTGTTGTTGTGGTGCGTGGTTTCTCCACTCGGCGGCGTGTCGGCGCAGAAGGAGCTGGACTTCCGGCTGTGGTCGCGGTGAGGTTCCGGAGAGCCGGGCCAGCTGTCCGAGCTCGAACCGCGTCCCGTCCCGCGCCCCCGAAGCGGACACGGCCCCTCGGTGAAGTCTCTGTGCTCCGGCAGGCGGTGCAGCCGGCTCCCCCGGGGGTCCGGCGGGTTCAGAGCCGAACACCAGCGGACCGAGCCGGCGCCGGGCTCACCGTGATGTCGAGGTAGCGACTCTTTTGAAATGCTCTGCGAGGTCTGGATCAGCTCCTCTGCGCCCAGGGCGCCCGGCCCCCTCTGCACCTCACGCTCTGTGTTTTCCGGATCCGTCTCTGCCGGCTCGAAGGGCCCGGCGTCGGACTCCGCACCGCTTTGATGAAGCTCCCTCAGATCAGCCGGGCTGGTGCCGGAGCTGAAGGGGTTCCGGTGGATGGGCGAGGGGCTGGAGTGCAAGGACGACAGCTCCTCGGGGTCCCACTGACCCAGAAAGCACGGTGCGCCCCCTGGCTGCTGCAGGAAGCCCACGAACATCACCCCCTGCTCTGCCACATCCTGGATCTGTGGAGGGAGCAAGCGCACACACACACACACACACACACACACAATGTCATCACCTCTACACACACCAATGAACTCAATTAGAATCCGATCTGAGTGACAGCTGAATATCAAAGCTGAACAGAAATAAACTCACACAGTCTCTTTGAGTGTTGTCAGTCGCACAAAGCCTCATTAACACACAAACAAAGGCTGACGTATGCAGAGGAGAGATTCTGCAGAATAACAACCTACCTAATCATCTGCAAGATCAAATATTCAAATGACAAAAGGACCTCATTATAGCTACGTATCTGAGTGTGTGTGTGTGTGTGTGTGTGTGTGTGTGTGCGTGTGTGTGTGTGTGTGCGTGTGTGTGTGTGTCGCCCCCTCCCATGGAGGCTGTGGTGGTTAATTGTCAGCTGAAATTTGGGCTGACAGCTTTCGACAGACTCGACGGGAGAGAAATCAGATCGCACAGAACCATCGAGCAATAATGAGACACATCTTCCTCTATTATGTTCGACTTTTGACACATCGCTCACACAAACAGACGCACACACAATATTTACTAAAGTGTGTTTATTGCATGCAACACACACACACACAATATTTTTAACAGTGTGTCTATTACATCAGGTACACACACACACAAACCATATCTAGGATAGTATGTCTATGTCTTACATCCAACACACACACACACACACAAAACATATTCATAATAGTTTGACTATTACATCCAGTATGCACACAAACATATACACACACTATCTATTATAGTGTGTCTATCACATCCACCAAACACACACACACACACACACTGTTTGATTGGATTGACTATTATCTGATAACTTTGTCTGCAGACTGATTGAGTGGGTTGGCAAGTGAGGATAATAAAAGTGTAGAATTTCATACCCAAAAACGTATAGTATGACACACACGCACACACACACACACGCGCACACACACACACACACACACACACACACACACACTAATCCAGTGCACTCGATCCACCGTGTGCCGCTCCTGCTTCCTTATCTTGAACCCTGGCAGCCTGAGATCTGATTGGTTATTCATGTCACACGGCTGCCACTGATCATATTATACACAGTGATGTGCGTTTCCATCCAATCAGGTTTGCCTTTGTGTTCCCTGGGTGTTCAGATGCAAATCTACTCAATAGAGCACATTTTCATTCCCCACCACAGGACTGTTGGCAGATTCATGAGCGGACATTAAAAGTGAGTTTCACAGACGCTAAATGCCAACGACGACGCCGAACCTGGTCGAGTGTCATGAGGTTAACGCTCACCCATTGTTCAGACCCGATTACTGTAACCTTCCTCTTCATTGTTCGGCTCCTCCCCCTTTGTTTATCGGCCACAGCGGCGTGAATAAGGACGCAACTGGTTGGAATCCACTTTGTGTTACTGGTTCATTTTCCTCCTCTTATCTTTGTCTTACAGCCAAATTGGCGGCGTCACATTACAAAAAATAATTTTTTTTTTTTTAAATCTCTCCAGTCAAGTAAATGTGCAATATTGGTTTCAAAATGGAAAACCACATTTGAATTGGAGGGAGCTCAGCATGTCAGGTTAGCATATGGCAACGCACAGGCAATTACAGGCAGCTGCCTGGAGCTTTTCGAGCCTGTAATGTTGGCGACAGTGGAACCACAGCAGAAGAGCTGCTGCTGCTCCAACATCACACACACACACACACACACACACACACACACACACACACACACACACACACACACACACACACACACACACACACACACACACACACACACAGTGCAACAAGTGCAGAGACGAGCTGACAGGAGGGGGAGGAGCCTGTGCTTTTTTTACAGGAGAACTCCCGACAAACGCACAGCAGGTGGTGGAACGTGACATTTAGAGATTTATCAAAATCTACGGCCAAATACAGAAAGGAATTCAAACACAGTGTCTGTCCGTATTAAAGGTGCGGTGTGTCAAATTTAAGAGGAAATTATTTCCAATACTTATGGCAGATTTATTGTATAATCATAACTATACAAACACTTGTATTCATTACCCTAGAAAAAGCCCTTTACAGTGTGTTTACATCGGGGGCGGGTCCTTTCTAAGGAGGCAGCCATTTTGCCATGTTTTGAATGGAGAAACAAAACACCTTTCTGAATTTCACCGTCGGTTGGATGGAAATTGTAAGGTGAGCGGTATTATAATACTTATACGCACCAGGTCCACTGAATCCTACACACTGCACCTTTAAACCGACTGTTCAACAACATGAGGCACACAACCAAAAAGCTACAGGATGTCTGGGGTCAAGGACACGAGGACGCTCTGTGAGGAAACAGTGTTTTCACTTATTCTGTCTTCCATAAAGCTGCTCTCACAATATAACCACACACACACACACACACACACACACACACACACACACACACACACACACACACACCACACAACTGTGTCCTGCCCAGAGGGTAATAACCGCTGCATCAGCAAACTCAAAGACCCTGTTCATAACGTATGAGAAAAGAAAAGAGCCTTGTCGAACTCTTCATGATCTTCTCAGTTCTCTCACAGAGCTTCACTTTGAGCTGATGATGACGAGATGTTTGCGTTTTTATATTTAACATATTTTTTTAAGAGTCGTTTTTCATATCTAACCCCGTTTCACCCCGTGAAATCAGTGGAGCGATGTGAAGCCACGCCTCCTAAAGAGACGCCTGGTTACAAAACCCCCGTTTGAACAACCCTGGTTAAATTACACTCTCTCAAAGAGCAAAAGAATATTAAAAGGTGCAGTGTGCAAGATTTCATTCAATTTTTGTCACTTCTTAGGTTAGGATTAGGATTACAAAACAATGATATATTAACATTCATACAAATGTAAAATCAGCTCAATGTCTGACTTAGTCCGACATTACAATATGATAATCTGTGATTGAATGTGAAATATGAATATGAATATCACAGTGGGAGTGAGGTGGTACAAGATACGACTTCACCAATAGATGTCACCAAATCGTACACACCGTACCTTTAAGTGCTTTGTCTTGTACATCACCACAACAAAGACGGTTATTTTTTTATCTCAGCTCTCACTTTGGAGGTTGAAAAATGAGCAGCGAATGAGCAACAAACCTTGAAACTTTTTTTTTTTTTTTTGGAACCATCAAGACTCACCCTCTTGACGTAGCTCTGGATGACCTCGGGGTCGGCGGCCTGCTGACCCGCCACGCACACGTCTGTCTCCAGACGCTGGCGCGTCCACCTCAGCTGGCTCTTGTCTGAGCTGCGGGGTGAGAAATGAAACGCGTGAGTGATTCCAGCTCGGCTCTGTTCTCCTGAAATGCTCATTTGCTACACATCGCTCCTCTGTTCATTATCGCCGGCGCCGCGCACAGTAACATTACAGTGTCAATGAGGCTTGACTGTATAGATGCCGCCCGACTCGCTCATGTGCTCTCGTTGGCCCAGAATGATGGCAGCGGAAAAAAAAAATAAAAAAATTAATACGATGTCAATTTTGGGAGAGAATGAATTTTCCATTTAAGGGGGGACGGAGGGGGGACGGCACATTCACCATCACAATAGACTTATTAGACATAATAAAGGGACTGAGTTTCCTTTTGCTCTCGCCGCAAGACACCATGATAAAAGGCATATTCAGATACGGCTCTTCAGATTGGGATTGAGGTCAGCGAGAAGGCCGCGGCAATATGGCGCCTTCTGAGGCGCGAGCGCCGCTCGCCGCCACATTTCAAGCAGCAGATCCATCGCATTTCTCCTCTTCAACTTTGAAGGAGGGGTTTTGATGAAAGGGGGCGGCGGCGGGGAGATAAAAGGCGGAGTAAGAGGGGGACAAAGGAAATAAGGGGAGGGGGGGGCGGCCATTGACGGAGAAAGGAGATGAAAGGGTGGAGCGATGGGTTTCTCTCTTTCAGCGCTCGCCGGAGAGGAACGGCGAGCGCTGATGATGCAATCAGCCGTCTCCACGGTGACAGGTGCCAGGAAACAGCGGGACCGCTTGGCAGGGGGCTGGGGGGGGCATCAAAGGAGCAGCCCGGCACCTGCCCGTGCATTAGTGCGTGTGAGCATGTGTTGGATTCACAATAAAAGAGGCACATTGAACTCAGGGGGGAGCCCGAAAGTGGCGACTCAGCAAAGCACTTTCTTTAATTGCAAAGAACAAGGGACCACAAATGAAAGGTTACATGTGTAACCATGGTTCCCTGAGCGAAACGTCGGAGTCCTTCATCCAAATGTTCATCACATCACGTCAGCTGTGCAGCATTCGATGTGTTATGGATGATTCGCAAGTTTTGAAAAATGTCAGAATTCATGTGGTTTTAAAGGGCCAGTGCGTAAGGTTCAGACCTACTGACAGAAATACAATCACGTTGTTTTCTTTAGTGTATAAGATCTGAATGAATGTAGTGTTGTTTTCATCACACTACAGACTGAGCGTGTTGTATTGTATTGTATAAGTGAGGGGTGGGTGTTCACCATAGATGTTGGATCATCAGGTTTTATATAAGGAAAATAAAAAGAACCTTTGAGTTAGAATGTAAACTGTAGGTGAACGTAGACATATTCACCTGCAACGTTCAACCTCATCACTAGATGTCACTGTATCCTACACTCTCTTTGAAAACAAAGGGTGTTGAGCATTTCAGCGCGTCACACAAGCCGTCAGTGTCACCAGAAGACGACAATGGATCGTAAATGAAGAGCTGGGTAACAGAAGAGCGCTGGTTGTCAAACGGTAACAAACGATCTTGCTCAACAAAAAGTGAAGGAATCGGGACAATGAGCTAAAATTAGACGTTTTTTTAGAGACTTCTGCTTCTTGTGCCGTTCATTTTGCCTTTTTACAGGAGGAGGTGATGTGCAGAGTTGTTGTGTGATGATGGGATTTCAATTGGTTCCCAAACAATGAAGCTACAGGAGCTTTTCTTGGGAATGACTCATCCCGTCACATCCCATCACGCTGTGGTGTAAAGTATGTTTGTGTTCATCTGATGACGAAGGATCGATCAGTGGATTCACTCTAACGACTCCTCACCTCCTCAATTCTCTCATTTGTTTGATTGAACCTGAGAAAGTCTTTGATCTCCGTCTGTGAGACACTGGGATTTTATTATTGTTCTGCTGCTGAGACACAGGAACTACATCTCACACACACACACACACACACACACACACACACACACACACACACACACACACACACACACACACACACACACACACCAACAACACGGAGGGGAAGGAGGGGGAGGAGGATGAAGAGGAGGAGGAGGAGGAGGAAGAGGAGGAAGAGGAGGAAGAGGAGGAGGAGGAAGAGGACAATGAAGAGGAGGACGATGAAGAGGAGGAAGAGGAAGAGGACGATGAAGAGGAGGAAGAGGAGGAGGAAGAGAAGGAGGAGGAGCAAGAGAAGGAGGAGGAAGAGGAGGGGGAAGAGGAGGAGGAGGAGGAGGAGGAGGAAGAGGAGGAGGAGGAGGAGGAGGAGGAAGAGGAGGAAGAGGAGGAAG
>JAFBJT010108647.1:0-13900 GCA_016785325.1 Chascanopsetta lugubris
CATTATTACAGCCTGTGTCCCGGCGGCCGCTCGCCGCTCCTCTCTCTCTCTCAAACGGGTCGCACAATGATGTCAGAGCGGCCCGTTGTGTTTGCACAGCACAATGCCTTTGACATCCGCCATTCACCTCGCGCTCTGCAGACTCCGGCGGGACTTTTGAGCGCTTTGAATTTGGACGGGGGGAAAAAAGAAAGAAAGAAGGAAAGGGAGAAAAAAGAGGAAAAAAAAAAAAAGAAAGATACTTCTGCCGTGTGTACGTGTGCGTGAGAACCTGAAGATGTGTGTCCATTGAGAGGTGTGTGAGTGACAGAGAGGTTCATCCCTTAGCGCCTGCCTTTCTAAGCGCTGCTGTGGGCAGGGCCATCTCCGCTGACAGTGGATGGGATGTGGCGAGGGGGCTCGGGGATTAAGGAGCTTTTCGCCGGGGGACTGAGAGTGGCTCTTTCTCCCTGTGACAGAGCGAGGTGACGGGCCGTCAGTGCACCGGGGGACAGGCGCACAGCCAGCCAGAGACATCTGCATTCATTCAGGACAGCGGCTTATCCCCGCACAAAAAAAAAAGAAAAAAAAAGAACGCCCTCCCGAAACGCCCTCCGTCCACGCTCTCACACTCGGCGGCGCGGCGCACGGCGGCGTATGTAGCATGTGCGCGCACATGCGACACGTACGCAAACGAGGTGAACGTGTCCCTGTGAGACTTTTGTGAGTCCAATATCAGACACACTGATATTTTCATGAATCTATAATCCCGTAAATGTATCATTTGGTCCCTTTAACGTACGTTTACATGAGCTGCTGGTCCTCTCTACGGGTGTTGCCGTGTTTCTACAGTAGCTCAGAGCGGACACCCTAAACATCTTTTGAGTTTGAACGACAACTGAAGTCTATCATGGGTTCTCCTGTAGGGGTGAGGGTGAGGTGATGGATACAAAATGCGACTTCACCTCTAGAGGTCACCAAATCGTACACGCGGCACCTCCAAGCCCTAATGCACCTGAACCATAATCACAGGGCCTGGAACCAATAGACTTTTCAAAACAATGACAAAGTCTTTTTCTACTGGTTTTACTGAAATGTTCCCCATTTAATGAACCATCGCTTGACAAAACCTACGGTTTTTTTACACCTTGCAAAAATAATCTCACGGGCCAAATTGGACAGACAGGTTGGGCAGACAGGTTTCAGCTCGCGGCCCATAAGGAAGGAGTCCTCCGGGTGCCTCCATCCTCTCACGAACAGGAGGTTCAGGAGACAGGCAGAGCCAGGAAGGGCCCTGCCCAGCCACCTAATCCCCTTCTCCTATTCACCATCACTGCTAATCTCCTTCACCGACCCCCCCCCCCCCCCCCCCCCCCCCCCCCCCCCCCCCCCCCCCCCCCCCCCCCCCCCCCCCCCCCCCTCTCCCCGCCCCCCCCCCCCCCCACACACACACACACACACACCCTCACCCCTCCACCATCACCATCACCACCACTGCCACCACCACTGCCTGCACCTCCACCTCCGCCTCTCAACTCGAGAGGTGCACAATGGCCCTAAGCGGCCCCTGTCCTGCCCCTATCGCCATCCCACCCTCTTCCCCGCACGCCCCCCACCCCCCACCCCACCCCCTCCCTCCAACCTGCTCCGCCCATCGCCTCTACAGCAGGAGGCACCCGGCCTTTTCTAAGCCCAGGGCCCATAATCCCGTGGGGCTGCGAGTTTGGGTGAGCCCAAAGGCTCATTGAGTGTTGGATAACTCTCTCCCGGACTCTAACTCTGCATCTCATTGTTGCTGAGAAGAGAACAGACACAAATGGAGTTTGAATTTCAATGCAACTCCAATGAATCAGAGGAGAGAGAGAGAGAGAGAGAGAGAGAGAGAGAGAGAGAGAGAGACAGCAGAATATGGAGTGGAGGGCATCCAGGCATGAAGAGTGTTTTCAGAGAAGTACATGTGAATTTTGCAGGGCTTATTCTGATACACCAAAGATATAAGGTAATATGCTTCGATTAAAAAAAAGTATCAAATTAAACTTAAGTATTAAAAAAAATTCACTTCGCATCTCTTTATAATGTTATATTACATTGGTTTAAGTTTTAGTTAATTAAATTAATTTCTTGAATTGCAATAATACATCAATAAAGCAGGTTTAGATATAATTATACATATATATATATATATATATATATATATATATATATATATATATATATAGTGCAAACATGGAGGGCGTTAGATGATAGGGTCACATGTCAGCCAATCACACTGCTCCATCCAAATGAAGACATTAGCTGTGTATGTTCCAGTATTGTGAGAACAACCAAAGTGGATTTCGACTCATGAGGTTAAAGTGCACATGAAGCCAGGTACAGACGCCGTCTTTAAATGTTTTTATGGACACAGACTGAATCTTAATGAATGATTATATTCATGAACACACTCCTCACATTAACACAGTCCTCTCTATAAACCTTACACACACACACACACACACACACACACACACACACACACACACACGGTGGGAATATGATTGCTGGCACAGTCAGCACTTCCGCATACGACAGTATCGGCGAGCATCTCAGCCTGACAGGCCACCCCCCCCCCTCCCTCCCTCCCTTCCTCCCTCCCTCCCTCTTATTTACCAAAGCTATCTTTCCCATAAGTCACCATTCCTGTATTCATAAAGCATCACCCACGCCATAAGTCACTCCTCCCCTTTATGAATAAAGCCCCCCGAATTTATGGTGATGGCGCAGTGGAGCGGTGGCCTCCCCGGTGACAAACTTCCTCCAGTCTGTCACCACCGGCCTGAGCCGCTCAGGGCCCTCCATCAAACAATTCCCTCAAACCTTTTGATTATTTTACAATTATAAATTGTGTCCGAGTGCCATTTAAGTGCTGAACAAATACATGTAACAATAACGATAACATCATTATGGTTGTTAATATTATTATTATTATTATTATTATTGTTATTACGGGACCACCACAGTCCAGCCCTCCGCCCGTGAACCTACCAAACACTATGGGCTGAGGCTCCGTCACCTCCTCCTCGGTTTTCCTTTGGCTCTCAGCTTCCTCCAGCTTGTCCACCTGAGGGCAACAGAGACCAGAGCAAACATCAGATGAGGTTCACTCACTCACTCACTCACTCACTGACACTGGTGTACTGAGTAAAAGTCGGTACATTGCCAGGATCCTACGGATTCCCCTTTAACTCCATGTTCTTGGCTTTGAAGGCCTTAGAGTTGTAATTGAATAACACTGGAAAATAATGTCACTCTGCAATGTACTGATCACAGAGGAGTTTCACTTGAACTTCAGTTCAACATTGGTTTCAATGTGTCTGACCGTTAACCTTATTCACTCAGATGTGACGTTAGATTTATGTCCACGTGCCTTAAAGAAGACACTATAACATACTAGTAAAAAACTGCTGATCTAAAATAGGTAAAGTTCTTCACACTGCTGCTAAGGTTACACACAGGAGGATGCCATGCAGGTTTGGTGAGAGTTTCTACGACAGCTTGAGGTGTTAAGTCAATAACAATACAAGTCAAAACGATTAAAAATAAGGGTCAGTTCATCCATAATCACATCAAGGAACCCTGCTGATTTCTAGCTTTGACTGTGGTGACGGCTGAGATCTCTGCATCACCACGACTCGACACGAGCGAAGCAGCAAAGAATTTGTTTTGAAATCGGTGAACTGACTCTTTTCACGAAGGAGAGACTGAAGGTTAAAGAACAGTTTGGTTACATACGGGGGGGGGGGGGGGGGGGGGGGAGGGAGGGGGGAAGCTAGATCATTCACGCCTACATGCCCATCCCACACGTCCAGCCATTCCCGGTTAAGAGTGTGACACATCGCTACGATCAGAGCCTCCACATGCATCACATTCACGGTATCGATTGCGATACAATCGAAAGTGTGTTTCAGTCAGCTGACTCAAAGCGAAGCCACGGATTCAGAGGGAGCTCACGGGTCGACGCTCATCCTCTCCAGACATCCAGTGTTTACACAGTGAGTCCACTGTGGTGCCAGGGTTCATTAGCTGGTACTGTGAGAGCAGAGACATTACCAGGCACTGTGAGGGCAGCTGAATGCAAGAAGGTTTCTGAGGTAAGTGGAGAGACTGATCAAAAGAATGTTTTTTTCAAGATTTTAAAATTCCATTTGATGAGTGATTTCCAGACACAAAGAGGAAAGTTAAGGTGAAAGAGGAAATACTTAAAAAATAAATAAATAAAAGGACCTGTGGAGCACTTTGTACAAGATGAGTAAATACTCTACAAAGCATGTTACTTCTGAAATGCGTCTCTGAAACACCAGGAACATCTACCAGAAATGATAAAAGTGACTACAGTAGACAAGTCCACACATTAAACCCTATCACTGTGACCTGCTTTGCTTCATGGTGTGTACTTAAAGGTGGAGTCCACCATTCTAAAAAATAAATAAATAAAAACTAGCAGGGGCAGGCTCCACTTTGATCAAATGCAACCCGGACATCAAGACATCCCACACAACACGTGAGCGTGCGCTGCACCCGACTGCTGCTCTGCTGACATCATCAGTGACCTTTCATCTCCTAAAAGGATGGACTCAATCACGTGTGTTTGTGTAGTCGAGACCTATGACCTAATGCTGCCCTCTTGAGGCAGGAGCATTTAATGCACACGTTCCACCCCCTAACGGTTTGACCAGTCAAATCAGGGAAAGTGCGTCTGTTCTCTGGAAAATACAACGTCTGAACTATGCCTATTATCTTAGCATCAAACTAATCAAGCGTGAGTTAGAGACATGGGGATGCATCCGACTAGTCTGGAGTGGTCTGCTCGCCTCACCCACTTTCAGGTTTGGTCATTCGACAAGTCACTGGCCAGTTGAAGGAGATGTCACAGTTTTCTCCGATTATACGACACTGATCTGCCTCAAGGTTAGGAACACGTGACTTGTTTCTGTGTGTCAGTGACTGTAACGTAACGTGGTAACATTCTCCATCTCCATCAAAAAGCCACCCAGAACTAGATGCAGCCCCAGGGGAGAGGGGTTAGAAGCTGACAGGCGTCTGTTAGGCCAGGACGTGTTAATCCTGGTCCCAAGGGAAGAACATGGTGCACAGGCTACTGGCTCCAGCGACCAACATACCGTTTACAACTTTAAACCAGTTGCACCTGCGACTTTAAATTCACCACTTTTTACACCAAGGTAGGTACAAGTGTCTTTCTTCTCATTTGTTGTTGTTGGCATTCAAGTGGACCAAAAGCCTGTGCACGCGCTACTGCAGCTCTCGGCGGGACCAGAGCTAGTTAGGCCGTACTTAGTCTACAGTCCATGCTGGGGTTCCTACGTCAGAAACCTACGAGATCAGTTCCAACAAAAAACAAACAGACAGAAAACACAGAGGAGAGATAAGAAAAAAAGAGGGCCAGAGACCATCACCTGCGCTGCAAACTCATCAACCTGGAAAAGAACCCAAAGAGATGATCTCATGTGACCTCAGGTGTCTACAGGTCAACATGAAGGGACATCACGGGGACCAGACAAGTAAATACACACAGTGAATATGTTGCTCTGACTTTAGATGAGCCTTTCATGCCTTAAAGGTGCTCTTTAACTGTTTCACGTTTGCCTAAGATTGATGGAGTGACCTGCGTTTTACAGACACAGGTCGACAGACTTCAAAAAGTCGAACTGAAGTGAGTAAATAATCAAAGCTACATTTGCAATAGAGTATCAACTGAGATGGAACTGTTCTCCACGGATGTGCTGACCTTGGAGAGGTACTCCCTCATGACCTGGATAAAGTACGGCATGGCAAAGTCCACGATGTTGTGCCTCCAGGCGAGCTCCAGCACCACGTCAGGGTGAAGCAGGTCATAGGAGGCGAACAGGCAGGCGGCAAAACACTCCTTCCTGCCTTCCTCCAGGAACCACTGGAGCAGCGTCTCTGCCAGCTCAGCATCTTTGGACTCTGCGGCGTACAGCATGGCATCCTGGGAGAGAAGGGATTCACACTTGGAGAGTGAGACTCATCCATCTCAAACTGTATCGGGCGTATCGAGACAGTGCCACGGACTGGGGGGGGGAATAGAGGGAGGAGGTGGGAGGTAACGTTTTCCCACCTTGTAGAGCTTGTCCTTCTTGCAGAGCTCGACGCTCTGTCTCCAGCGGTTGTTGCCCTTGTACAGGTAAGCAGCGATACGTCTGAACTCGATCAGCTCGTGCTTCTCTAACCTCTGGGCGAGGCCGATGGTGTCAAAGTTGTCGTAGGCGTCGATCGAAGCTCTCAGGCCCTGTGGATGAGACGAGCACAATAGAATGTTGCCGGCAAACAATTGACCTGTGTGTTGTTTTTTTAACTGGTTACAAATGTGAAATGATAGAATCTGGGTAGATTTTACGATCAATACTAACCCACTATTTCAAACGTGGTCCTGTATCGTTATGTACAGCATGCATGTGTTCCATAAATACCGCCACTATGCTAACTCTACGAATTATGGCTGATAATGGGCCAAACCACAAAAAAATACATTTCAATAGCAAATAAGTCAAATTACACATTTATGTCGGGGGTAAAATAAATTGTGCCTTTTATGAAAAAGTTTGAACACTGTTTGGCTCCCCCATAAATGATGTGTGCTTTTTTTTCCTCTATTTCCCGACGTCAACATTAGAAACGGAACAACTGGGAAACCTGGAAATCTTCCTCCTCCGTCAGCAGGTTGTTGAGAGCTTCATTGACGGACTTGTTGTTGTGACTCTGGACCGATCTTAAATAGGGCTTCACCAGCTTCAGCTGGTTCACCTGGTCATGGAGAAAACAACCAGAGTAACGTTTTCAGTCTGCGGCACGATAAACGGAGAGCGCACGTTGGGCAGAGGCCGTCATCGCTGCTGGTTACCTTGGAGAAGTAGTTGACCGCTCGGCTGTGGTCCAATCGTGGAGACAGAATAGTCAACAGGTCGTTCACTAATATGGGTTTGAATTCCAGGTAGAAGGACAGAGATTTATAGTACAACTCCACATTGGCAACCTGAGGACAAAAAATAAATAAATAAAATTCCGAAAGGAAATGCAAAGATATTTTGAGAAAAGTTTGGAAGACTTGACTAAAAGAGCTCAGTCACAAACCCGTTACCTTGGCGATGATGTCTTTGAAAAGCCCTTCTTTCCAAGCATCGGTGGGATGAGACATCATGGTGATGGCAGCGTTGTCGAACTCCTCGTATTTGTCGTAAAGGAAAACCAGCTCCGCCCATAAGTGGGACTGCTCGGCTGCACGAAGGACCTGGAGAACAGCACACACAATAAAACCCCAAAGAATAATTTAAAGGTGCAGTGTGTAGGATTTGCTTCATTTTGGTCACTTCAAAAAAAGATTACAAAACAATCACATATTCACATTTTCATGAATTTAGAATCACCTAACTCTTTCATCTTTAACCAATAACCCTTGATTAAGCCCATTAATGTATAATTACGTGGGTGGGGGGGGTCCTCACTGTGGGGGCCGCCATGTTTTTACAGTAGCCAAAAGAGTACGAATGAATCTTTTGAGTTTAAATGACAACTCAAGTCTACCATAGGTTCACCTCTAGATGTCACCAAATCTTACACACGGCACCTTTAAGGTATAATATTGTTTTTTACGAATAAAGACCAACATCCAATAAATGAACGAATTTACTATAATCGCATAAATGAAAAGAGTTTGACTGTTTGACTCAACAAAACAGACAGAGTTGTTGAACATAGACGAGCTCTACCTTTGGTATGTTGACTCTGGACCAGAACAGCTCCAGGTGCTCCCTCATCTTCTGCGGCTTGAACTTGGAGTAGAGGATGGCGAGTTCGGTGAACATGCCCATGTGAGCCCGCTCCAGACCCAGCGCCGCCTCCAGCAGAGCAATGAGCTCCTCAAAGTAGCCTCGGTCCTGATAGTAGCTGATAAGATCCTCCAGCTCGTCGGCGTGGATCACTATGTGAAGGCCACAGATCTGTGCCAGCCGAAACTCCTCACCGTCCACACACGCAAAGCAAACCTGGGAACAGACGGGAGGTGGGTGGGGTTGGGGGGGTGGGGGGGGGCAGATTATTGCACTGTCTGATCAAAACGGTCCAACGGAGGATTAAGCGCAGCTATGCGACAGCTACCTCTTTCCAGGTCCGCGTGCTGTTGGCTTTCCTGGCGCTGTCCACTGCCGCCTGATACTCTCCGAGGTGGACGAGCGTGGACGCCAGCCGGGCGAAGTTGGACACGTTGTTGTACAAGAGTTTGGCGGCGTCGTACATCCCTTCTTCGTAACATCTATCGCCCACCTGGAGGGAGAAGGGAAACCGGTTACGCCACGTGCGGGGCGAAGATCCCGCGAGGGAAGCGCGCTCCACCGAGCTCACCTGCTGAATGTGAGCGTTGTTGGGCCCGCTGACAAACTCCTCCAGCTCAGCCAAACGGTTCGTCTTGGCCAAGGCGAAGATCAACTCCGTCTCCACGTACGACTCCCGCGCTTTCTTTCGGGCCATCTGGAGGAATTTAACCAGGTCCTCCCAGTTATCTGCGGAATAACAAGAAGGCCTCGTTGATCCCCGTAGATCAGTGGGTGATCGATCGCGCGCGGGCGGGATTACGCGGCAAAAAGACGAGGCTTACTGTTCTTGCTGGCCGCGTTGACCACCTCCATGTACGCCGACGGGTCAACGGCTTTGATGTACGAGTCGATGGCCTCCTTCACCAAATCTCTTTGTAGCTGAGCTCTGGCTAACTGGCTCCACACCGCAGGCTCGTTGCAGCGCTCGGCAAACTCATAGGCACGGTCCAAGTTTCCGATCTGTTCGATCAGAACCTGGAGACACACAAATAGGAGGGAACCACATTTGGTTGATCTGGCAAATGAGAATCTTAGTTTACATTATTTAAAATCAATTGATTCAGAGGTTCTGGGCAGAGCATCAATCATAAACACTGACTCCGAGGACATTTACCCAAAAACTGCATATGCCAATAGCTGATAGCAATGTGTCTTTTTATACATCTTGATGAGAATGTCTCATGCTTACATGAAAAAGCAAATATTAAAGGCTAGCGTGTAAAAATCTGTGAAACCCATAAAGACAACTACTAGAAATAATGATCTTACTGTTCACATTCACACAACCACAAGAGCAAAACTACAAAGCTTGAAAAAGCGAATTAAAAAGCGCAAAGAATGACAGGGTGAGTTCCAGCAGGTCCTTCTTTTACCTGTATGGCCGAGGTGTTGACGTCAAACTTCTTGAAGATGGCAAAGGCCTCCTCAAAGAGCTCATTGCTGATGGCAATATTGGCGATGTCTGGAGCGTCATAGTTGTCCAGCCTGTTGATGTACTCCATCACACGAGTCCGGTCCGCCTTGATGGCTGTCAGAATCAGCAGATTCTGGAGGTTTCTGGGTGGGGTGGGGTGGGGTGGGGTGGGGTGGGGGGGATACTTACTAAAGACGACCATTACAGTGGCTAAGTTACCGTGACGCCAGACAAGATGTCTGCCTCCTGTACCTGTGCTCGCTGAAGACAGAGTTATCTAGAACAATCTTCTCCAGCAGCTCAATCAGCTCGTTGGGCAGGTCCGCCGTCATGAAGGCCTTGACTGTGACCGACACCTCCTCTGGGTCCTGCGTCTCCGACAGCGCCGTCTGCACCACCTGACGTCAGATCCAAAATGGAGGAAAAATAAACATATGGCCTCGCGCCCAGTCTTTGATCGGCTCAGGAGTGGAGCCGTGTAAAGTCAGACCTGGTCAATGAGTTGTCTCTTGTAGGGATTGGTCTCTTCCAGCACGTTGGCCCAAAGCTCGGGGTCTCTCCGCCGCACCAGATAGCGAGCCTCGCTCTTGAATAACGAGTTCTCGTTGCAAACCTGAGATGAAAACACGATCAAGTCATCGGGATAAATACAATCGGAATGATGTGACCCATCGCATTCGTGCTGCACACCGGGATAAACTGTGCGTACTTTGATGAGCTCCAAGTCACACTGTCCTCTCTCGTAAGCCACGCAGGCCAGGTGGGGGTCTCGCTTCTCGCAGTATCTGCCGACAACAGCGCTGTCGTAGAATGGGTTCTCCTTCAGGAAGCGCTCCGGCGTGTTGTTGCTGTCAATGTAGATCTTAGCGAGGGCGTTGTGAGTGGCTGGCTCCTCACAGCCTTCGTGGATACGGGACTCCAGCCACGGCAACAGAAGCTTTAACCTGCACAGATCAAAGAAAACCAACGGGTTATTTACCATGACCCACTGGCCTGTTTGTGTCTGTAGATGTTTTTTTTATTTTTTTTAAACACTAGGTGGCAGTGTTGCTCAACCAGCAAAGCAAATCCAAACGCTTAGTCGATACAAACATTGAGAGTTGGAACAAGATTATTTCAGATCCATAGAGACCAGCAGAGGGAACGGTGATAATCAACATTTGGAAGCACTTCACAAGCTAAATTTGAAATATTTACTGTTGCAACTGAAATCTATTAATCACTGACAAGGAGCTTGTGTCACTCGAGCCTTTTTCAAACGTGCCCGACAAAGGATCTCGAGGCTGGAGAGTCTGAAATCTAACTGTGGTAAATAACACACGCGCGACAGTGGGAGGTTTCATAACAGACGGCGGGAGAAACTGCACAGACAGTACAGACTCTACAGAGGAGACTATCGTACGTGTGAAAGCATCTGAGATCTTACCGGTTTCTCTTCTCTACCTCTTCGACCAACTCATCAGTGGAGAACTGCCCTCTGACCACCATGATCAGGTTCTTTATCACATCCTCAGCACAGTCCACGTCCAGCAGTCCGCCGATCACCACTGGTAAACGACTGGGGTTCACCTGAAAATAAGAGCAGCAACTCAGGATGGCAGCGCAGGGCTCAACCGATGGCTCGCTTCAGTCGTTTCACATCGTACATTTGTGTCGAGCGTCAGTTCGTACCTTCTGTACATAGATTTCGATGTATTTCTGCAAATTGTTGCGATAGAGGTAAAGGACCAGGTCATGGACAAAGTCAAAGCGATCACACACAATGATGAGAGGGAGCTGGTCCGTTAGTTTGGCCTCCTACAAATGAAAAAAACAAAAACGTTCGTGTTATTTCGATAGCATGAAATGCGTAACAAAGTGTAAGATCATACGATGTTTGAATTGTGGAAATGTCAGTTCAAATATCATTGTTTTACCTTGAGGAAGTTCTTCACCCTCTCTGGGTCATAACAGTTGCTCTCTCTGCATATTCTCTCCACCTCTTTGATCTGACCCGTCTTACAGGCGGCCTGGATGTACTTAAAGTGGACATCGGGCTCCTGGCTGAAATTCACAATTGACCCGAGGAAGTAAAATAACCCTTGAATGGAGAAGCAGAGAGATAAAAACAGGAGCAGAGTCAACTCAGCATCTACTGAATTCTCTCGTTCGAATCCAAGGTGATCGCGGTCTGCAGACTGCGCTCGTCACGTGCGACACCACCTACCCTCGTAACTCTTGAAGGACTCGAAGAGCTCCACTAATGCCTGAGTTCCCAGCTGCTCGTGGTACTTGGATGCAACCTGGACACACAGCTGCAGGTTCTGCCTGATGTTGGCCGACAGCATGGCCCGCAAGCACTCCAGAGAGTCCTCTACGGACAAAGAGCCGAAGAAGTTCACCAGCCACTGAAAACGGGGGCAGAGTAGGACAAGAGGAGATGGAGAGAGAGAGAGTGAGATGGCGAGCTGAGCATGGTGTCGGGTTCGGGCGATTTCACACGTCATCAAAACAAACAGGAAACAGCGGCTGCTCCTGAGAGAGAGGGAGAGAGAGGAGGAGAGAGAGAGAGAGAGAGAGAGAGAGAGAGAGGAATTCGTGAGCGTGACCAAAGGCGTACCTCCGTGTTGAGCAGATGTGTGTGCACCACCGCCCGTTTGATATCGTACAGGTCGGTGTAGTGTTCCAGAGCTCGCTGCAGTAAACCTGCCTTCTCGCACAACTGAGCGACGTGGGGGCGGTCGTAGTGCGTGAACATCTGGTTCCCCAAGATGGCGTCTGCCACCTGAGAAACAAACGGGACACGGGTGGAGACAGAGTCCAGTCAAGTCAGGTAAAGTTACTTTTTGAGATGAGGGAGGGGGGGGAGGGGGGTGTGAAATCCCACCTGGGGCGCGTGTATGAGGTTCATCTCCAGCAGACGTGTCTGTAGGTGTCCTTCGGCCGGGCGGTTGTTCTTCAGAGCGTCCAGCAGGAAGGAGGTGCACTGCTGGATCAAGCTGCCCTCCATGAAAACATCTACAATCTGCAAAAAGAAGGAGATGGAAAGAATTCAGTGAGGACATTTTTTTTTCCCCCCCTGATTTCCAACCATCTGTGGGCCATAATTTGAGTAAGTGAGATTAGAGCTGCACACAGGAAGCAGATGTTTCTATTTTTCATATTCAACAACAGACAAAGGGTGGGGGCCTTCGCCTGGAGAGGCAACAAGTCACCAGGGTCCCCATCTGGGACGCGAGACGTAGACAGAGCGGAGCGATGATGTGACTTAACAAGGAGGAAGGGGTCACTGGCTCAGTGAATTCCTGGCATTGCTGGCACATCTGGAATAACACAGATGGAGGCTCCCACACTGGGCTCTTTGTGTGTTTGCGTGCATGTGTGAGGATGAAGGTGCAAAGGGAAAGTGCAAAAGTAAAACCATACGTCTCCAATGAGTGGGGTTGTATTGCTGCTGCTGCTGCTGCTGAGTGTGTTGTTACCTGGTTGATGTTGGCCAGCGGCTCCTCATCCTGGACAAGCATCTGGGCGAACTGCAGTCCCTGGTCTGGATTGACACGCATCACATTTCTCAGTAAAAACACCCAGTCTGGGGTGTAGCCCACCTACAAACAGCATGGTTAAGATAAGAACACAGTTCTCAAACTAAGTAGTGAGCTCATATAAACACATTCATAGACACCTACGATCATCTCACGTACTTAAAGGTGCACTGCGTGACATTTGGTGAGCTCTAGAGGCGAAGTTGCATCACCTCACCCTTCTGAGCACGCAGAGCTCAAAAGAGTTTTGGACGGATGTCCACTTTTACGACTGCAAAAAACATGGCGGCCTCCAGAGAGAGGACTCACCTCCTCATGCAAATATACATTAATGGGCTCTTTTAAGGGTAATGGATTTTTTTTGTTTTGTTTTACATTTATGTGATTCTAAATTCATGAAAATGTCAGTATGTAATTACTTCGTACTATTTCTAGAGGCGACAAAAATAAATAAATAAAAATCTTACACACTGCACCTTTAATACTTCAAATGTCATCATCTCATTACAGTGTTGTATCAATCATTGGCGAACCGTGCAGTGAATACACGCGTGTCTCTACTTCAAATGGAATTACACACAAATGAAGAAGTGCATTGACGTTGCCCTGATTACCTTCTTGGCATACAGCACGATCTTCTGGAACTGGCCGGTCTCTGCGAAGCACTGGATGACCTTGTTGGGGACGTTGGCTCTGAGGTACACGCTCAGAGCCAGCGTGGGGTCCGAGGCCTTCACCAAGTCTCCCAGCTCCTCTGAGCACTCCAGCTACAACACAGGTGTGCGATCACAACGGCCGTCGACGGATCAGAACGAGTCTTGCGCGGGCTGCGCTCGTTTCTCTGAACCGTCCGATTTCTTACCTTGTCCTCCTTCAGCCACTTCTCCAGCAGCTGCTTGCGGCCCTGCTGCAGGACGGGCCTGCACAGCTCAAGAGACTCAAACTTGTTGAGCTGGCCCTGGTCCAGTAGAATGCCGAAGTACTGCAACAGCGGAGAGGCCTGACCTGGCTGGGCTGGGACACTCTGAAACTTTCGGATGGTCTCTGCTGTTCGCAGGATTCCCTGGGGGGGGGGGGGGGGGGGGGGGGGGGGGGGGGGG